>JAAAKG020140594.1:0-12070 GCA_010014905.2 Druon quercuslanigerum
TAGGTTGAAAACTGAATCTTAGCTAAAATTAACTTAACATACAGCTAGAAAAGGGACACATCTGCTAGTTATGCCCACAATTTTAATATGAATAATTCAAATAATAAAATAGCCTTGGACTGGACTAGAGCTGTAATGGAAGTTCAAGGTAAATGTGAAACGAAGAAAAATGTATGTGAATCTAGAAACATAGAAAATGGTCGATTTAAAGGTGGATCATGATTTTGTATCTCCAATATTGTTGTGGGTTAGAATGAAAAAAGTAATCAAAATATTATTTATCATAGCGCGGCATGCATTAGTTGACAGTTTTCAGACACTTTAAATGATTTTTTTTTCTTTTTTTTTAAGAGGGCTGGTGAAAAATGTTCATATGACACACCGAGAAGGGTCCGAACTTCTCGCTAGTATGGGGTTACTAAAAGCATCGCTACAGCTACCATAATTATATAAATATAGACAAAGATCTTAATTGATCACAAAATGATGCTACCAACGTCTCACTAAAAAACGCCACCCTTTCTCCTTTGCATAGTTCTCCTCCGGAACCGCTTACGTATTACTTCAGGGGGATGCCAATTTTTAGCCGTGCCTCGGCTCTCCTTTTTCATCCCAGCTTGGGCTTCCTCTGCAGGTCTGGGCTTCTTATCGGACCCGCCTAGCTATGCATTTAGGTTGTGCGTCCGGGAGGCTTCTTCAACGAGGCTGTCTCCCTATATGCCAAGCACTGCATCTTCCCCGGTTGATGGTCTGTCCGGGGCATTCCTTCCTTCCAGTGAGCCCTCCTTCTGTTAGAACCCTGGCAACCGGCTGCAACATGGCCAAAGCCTAGGCAGCGGTACCATCTTTGAAACTCCATCTTCCTGCATACGCGGCAGGACACTTATCCTATCTTTAGGTGACCTGTCCGCACTAGTCTTGCGGCAAACTCCTCCCTAATTTCTAGGAAGGCCCTCAGATTGCCTCTGAAGGCCTTCTCAGTCAAGCTAACCTTTATTTTGATGCACGTACCCGCATCAAAGTATCTACGCACGGCAGCTCTCCTCTGATCCTCCACCGTTATTGTGTCGACGTCCAGAACCTCGACTCCAACACAAGGGACGAGTTCGCGCACGCGTCTCCTGCCCCCTACCAAAACCTTGATAGCAGTAGAAGGCTTTGTTCTGCCGTCCGCTGCAGGTCCTAGCTTTACCAAAACCCCTTCGTCTCTAGTCTCCTTGATGCACCTGATCGTCACTCCAATGGCGTCAGGCTCCAATTTTTGTTTTGAAATGGAGGTAGATTAGGGATGGAGATAAAGGGGAACAAAAAATCGAAACAGACACGAATCAAAATAGAAAATTTACAGAAATTGAATTACAAATAAATTTTTAGAATTGCATGGTTAGGAGTGGTAGCGTAGTGTGTGGTGCTGTGGCTGTAGGAAGAACATTTGGTGATGCATGGTGGAATGATGAAATCTGCCCAAACGTTTGTGAAAAGAAACAAGCCAAAACACACAACAGGCTATAGCGATGATAAAAGGAATAAATTAAAAAATTAATCACGAGTTTGGTAAATCAATCCACACTGTGTGGGACAAGAAAATTCTTGAAATTGGATTACTGGTATAGGATGACCATTTGTAGAGAGTGGCAAGTCTTTATTTTGAATATAAGACAGAATTGGTCGCGCTTTGATGATTTCTGATTCTAAATTGATCATGTCGTAACAAGCAATTACTTCCTCTTCCACTCATTGCTTTTCGGTTATTGATATCTAGCTTTTTAGGCTCTGGGTCTGCATCTTCGATTTTCTAGTGCCTCTGCTGTTAATTAAAAACCTATTTCTCGAAAGTTGGTGTTAGCGTCAGTTATAATTTATAACAGAATACTCTCCGAATAATGGCAAAAATCATTGGGCAGAAATCATCTTCCACACATGCTTCTCTGCATCCTTGATAAGATGGTGAACCTTGATTGCAAACCAAACTTAAATGTATACCTAAACGATGAAATTGAGGATAATTACTAGTTTTCCGGAGGGATTGGTATTTGACAAATATTCTCGCATGTTTCTGTTGGCATTTGTGATCCATCTAGAAAGATTTAAATTACCAGGCTTGCACGCAGGTAGGTCGTCAGTATCATTTTTCCTTAACCATTTCATTTCATTTTCATTTCACTTAATTCTAAAGTAGTGTTGAAAGTTTCAGGTTGTATTTTTCATGAGGGTTCTCCAGCCACTAACGGTGCTGCCCATTAACCAGTTAACAGTATCATCTAAAAATAGTTTATTTAGTAAAAGGAGCAAGGAAAAATTTAGCACCCCAAAAATCTAAGGTTAAATATGAGCTTACGTAAGAGGAATTTTACAGATAGAGAAAACAAAACAAAAAAATGTTTGGACAGTGATCATCATTATGATCAGAAAACATTCACTTCGTAGGATGTTTTCGCATCATTGCGGTAAAGGGCTTTCGGATCCTCAATTTTCAGAAGGCTCTATGGGCTATATAATGAAAAAAAATTTTTAAATAAATAAATATAATATGTGAGTAAATGTAAAATAAACGTAAATGTTAATAAATATAATAGGAATAAACTATGTAACATCGCTCGTAAGCTTACACACGCATTTACGAGTGGAAATAATTATGAACTGGATGACGAAAAATATATAATTAAATATTAATTAGTTAAAATAGTATAATTTAAATATCGACAATACAATGTATTTGTAGTATATGTAAATATAGATTTAAATCTAACTTATATTTTTTAAATAGCACAACTATCAACTATCAACTTGATTCATAACAGCTGTCACAACAAAATACTAAGTGAGATTGTGTCACACATGTTTCACAGTAACCTGTACAAAAACTAAAAAAATTCGATAACATGTTGAAGTGGGCAAAGAGAAAAATATATATTTTTTGAAAGCAGGGCCTATTTAAATTGCATTTCTTCATGAGTCCAGAGTCTGCTTTAGAAATAACTAATCGCTTTGGTTTTCATTACTGCAAGAGTGGTTACTCAAATCAATTAAGAAATGCGTGTTAGAAGTTATAGTGTATTATATTGTTGGATTTCACCCTATGTGCATTTTTGTAGGAATTAGAATTATGCAGGAATTAAACTGCTGTTAATGGTGTGGGTAAATTGGTTTTTATTAAATACTGGTCGATAAATTCAAATTCGAATTAGTCTCTAAATTTTGAATAGGTCAAAAAAACATTGAATGGCTGTATCGGGATTAGCAAGAGATAAAAGAGAAGAAGACTTGACAACGGTAATACATTGAAACTTGAATATTTTATTTTAATTTTGATCCGATTACATATAATAAAGATTATTGGATTTTAGTTTATCTTTTTCCATTGCCTTAACGATAGACATACTGTAAAGAATCTTCATTTGAAACAACTTTATTAAACCAACGTGGAAAGATTGGGTAGCGATTTCCTAAATGGCATTCCTTCATTTCGAATGCGGTCATATTGTCAATTTCACTACTTATCATGTTTATTCTTATTCTTATATAAGCCGAATTATGTCCCTTATTTCTTTGGTATATTCCACGAAGAAACCCTGTATACTCCAGTATTGCGAAAACGTCGCCACTGGATGTTGATAATACAATGTGTTCTCGGTTAGGCACGGACACATATTTACCATGTCCTGACTTTACATTAATTCCTCTAGAGGAAGGAAAAACGTATCTTCGAAATTCGAAATGTCGGTGCGGATTTATTCGAGGAATGAGCCGAATATGTCCAAATTGTGCAAGTGTATACCCTAGTACTGCATGAGAAGGAGGCCTGCCCGAAGGAGAACTGGACCTGAATGCTAGAGGAGACTCCTGAGGAAGAGTGTTGTCAGGTGAATGTTGTATGGAAGAAGAAGAATAACCAGAATTGAGTTCGTCATTATTATTCCGTTCAGACTGCAGTGAATCGTAATTTGAAAATTCACAGATAAATCTGTTCGGGAAGATTGGACATTTTTCGCCTACTTGACAATCCCTTTTTTCATCTGGAGTCATATCATCAACTACGCTACTTATAATATTTATTTTTACTCGCGAATGGTTTCTGTATATTGCGCGAAGAGTTCCACTATAATCCAATACTGCAAAAGCGTCACCATTAGATGCTGCTAATACAATATATTCTTGAGTTGCTGAAAACATATGGTGTATACCATCTTTCCGCATTCGAATTCTTTTATCGGTAGGGAAAACGTATCTTCGAAATTCTAATCGCCGGTTTAGATTTGTACGAGGAACAAGCCGAACATATCCAAGTTGTTCCATTGTATAACCAAGTACTTTATCAGTAGGAGGCCTGCCAGGAGGAGACATGGACCTGGAACGAACAAGAGACTCGTCAGCAGTAGAAGACCGGTCAGGTGAATATTTTCTGGCAAAAGCAGAAGAACTCGGATCACGTTGGCCATTAGGATGCCATTTAAGCATTAGCGAATTTTCTTTTGCAACGGCTTTAAGAAAATTTTGCGGAAAGATTGGGTAATGTCTGCCTACTGGACAATCTCTAATTTCATCTTGGGTCAAATTATCAAATGCGCCGCTTATCATGTTCATCTTTAGTCTCGCATTGTATCTTTGACGACTATATATTCCATGAAGAACCCCGCTGTTGGATAAAATTGCAAAAATATCACCATTGAAAGTTGATAATACAATATGTTCTTGGGCTGGCACGGGACTATAGGACTTTCCATCTGCTCTCCATAGAATTGGTGTACTAGCTGCGAAACTGTAACTTCGAAATTCAAATCGAAGGTTCTGATTTGCGCGAGAAATGAGCCGAATATATCCAAGTTTCTCAAGTGAATATCCAAGTAGTTTTATCGAAGAAGAGCTTCTAGAAGGAGAGCGGGACCTGGAACGAGAAGGAGTGTCCTCTGTAGAAGTCTGCTCAGGCGTATGTTTTTTTCCAGCAGCATAAGAAAAATAAGGCCCAGGATTTCGTCCATCATGAGGATTCCTGTCAGACTGTGAACTGCATTCTGCAAGAAGAAATAAAACATTTTTTGAAGTACATTTATATCTAAGATCTTTCATCGGAATTCAGTGTTTTTTGCAGTGTGTATATTTCTGATGATTAAATTAAAATTATCTCAAATAATTCTGAAGTATAATAAACTGTACCGTATTAAAAACGAAATCTGATTTGCTAACAAAGCTTAAAGCGTATTTCAGTTATATATATCAAAATTATTACAATATATACATATTCAATTCTATGCTATAAATTCTATGCTAAAAATAGACACGTATGTTAATTTTTTTTAAACAATATGGAACAAGAAATATTGAATCATTATTTTTCTAAAAAGGAAGTTAATTCAAGCAAACTAAAAAATTTTGTTTCTTGACGTTCTACTATATGTTGAAAGGCTTAGATTTTCCATATGGAAGTTCTGTAAAAGTTTCCTTTACATTTATGCCACTTGCATTATGGTAAGCTGAATAGTATATTATGCGCCAAGAAGAAATAAAGGGACAATAATTCATGAGACCATTTCTTTAGTGCGACACTTAGAAATTGACCTTTAATGTCTGTTTCAAGTTTCTAGGTATTTAATGACCACGGGTGGGATCCCAGAATCGTGTTTTTTCATTGAAAATAATAGCAAGAGAGATTTGATTATAGTAATATATTTACCAATAGAGTTAAATAATACAGCCAAAGTGAGAGCGAAGGTATACAGCATTCTTATTTTCGTATAGTAGATAAAAAACTGATTAATGCTACAATAAATAATTTGGTTAACAACTGTATCTACGAAATATTCTATTGCATCATCAGAGTACAAACATATACATAAGTAGACGTTATCTCACATATATGTGAGATAGCGACTTTATTATTGTCAAGATTTTTCTTCGCGGAGAATGACATCGTTTCTCATTTTTTATTATGATCATTGTAGTGACAAAATTCTTATCTCAAACGTCGCTCGGTTAAGGTAGTACTTTCGTAGAAATGAGACGAGCCGAGAAGATAATTTTCACAGTTGAAATCTAATACATCTGTGCACAAAGCGGGGAAAATACATTCTCGAGCGCTCAGCACGAAAATAAATTTTTTCCGTTTCGATATAAAAGCTGGAAACGTTAGTTAAAAATGCCTGGCTAATTAACTTGCCCTTTTCTTAAATGAGAAAAAAACTGAGGTTTCCATTAGAACCATTTTTTTATTGCAAAGAAGCTGCAAAAAAAGGATTCACTCTGGCTGGGAAGAAACTCAAAACTATTAATTAATTCTTAAGGAGACTCTCTTTGGACCCCTAAAAGAACCCAATTTTAATAGAAGCTGTTTCCAAAGAATCTATATTTTTCGAGCATATTTCGAAATGACATAACAACAAAAATTTTTTATTCTATGAGAAAACAGGAAGTCCCATCAAATGTTGATAACATTTCTCATCGAAGTTTTTGCATCTGAAAAGGATGAGGATATGTGTTTTAAACAGAGTTTACTCTTGTCAAAAACTAAACCAGTCAAGCAGCAGTCCTATATCCGATGCCGCATCTGCCAGAGACTTTTGAAAATGTTGGACAGTTTAATCTTGTCTGATCTGTAAATTGATTCGAATAAGGGATGGATGCTTCCTTAACATCTTCTTCGACGGGCTGGCAATCGCCTTTTACATTTTCATCCATAATCATCAAGCCTCCGTGAGAACTGTCACCTTCAATTCGACCCTTCTGAAGCTTTCTTTGGAAAACTACATCACTTCGATCTAAAAGTACGTCAGTCATTAAAAAAAAGATTTTTTAGATTGCACAATATTTGTACATTCAGTTTTTTTCGTATCTTGAATAGTTTAACTTGTAAATAAAATTTTTATTATTTTTATGAAAAATAATTCACTATTTGATATAGGACGAAAAACTAAAAACTTGTTGAGGAAATCCGCCGGTGTATTTTTTTCATACCCTAGGTTTTTTGGCCTAAAATGTTCATTTTGGATTGTTTTCTAGATTTTTAAAATGCCATAAATCAAGTCATTTTTCTTCTGTTAAAAAAGTCAACAGGAATAATTGAAATTCAGAATGAATTTAACATGAAACATGAAATTCTTTCTAAAATAAAAACACAGCTAATTTCAAATGTAAAGCAATAAAATTTGAGCTTGCCACTTTTTTGCCTCATTTCCGTTTCCGTTTTGCTCAGTGGTTCTTCATTCAAATTATTCTTATGTGATCAATAAAATTTTCATGTTACTTGAAAAATTTTTGTACCTATAAAAATAAAAGTGCTCTGATGACAAAAATAAAATTTAAATCCATTCACCGTGCAGTAAAAAAATAAATGACTATAAAAAAAGGATTTAAAAAGCGCGTTCTGATACAGTCCTTCTATTTTGCGTCGCAGTATAATTTTTATATATTGAAACATCTGGTCCAAATTTTTATATGGAATTGGGTGAATCTTTGAGGAAATTATCATTTCAAATTTAATAAAATGATTTTTTAAATTAAAACACTTAAAATCTCTTAAAATCTTAGCATCACAAACAAAAATTTCCTGTAATCGCGACAAACATTTGATATATTAATTTTTTTCAAAAATAATATTACTTGTTAATCAGTTTTCGCTTCTAGACAACCTTGAGCACTAAATCCAAAAAAAGAAATTCGGAAATTTGCTCATTAAATGATAGACAAGCAACAAAAAAATCAACATCTGCAGATTATTTCCACTGAAATAAAATTTTAAACAATAGAAACTTAAAAATCCCTTCCACATATCAGTTGAAAATTTAATAAAAAGTTTTTATAAAAAAAAGAATATAAAATCAATTAGGAATTGTATCATATAAGATATCATTCATTACTTTCTCAGATGTGCGAGAAAATGTTAAGCCAATAAATCTTTTTGAGCTTTTATTTTAAGTTTGACCCAAATACATATCATTTCAAATAGAGTCATATTGTCAACTTCACATGAGAAAGAGGCCTGCCCGAAGGAGAACTGGATGTGGCAGCAAGAGGAGGCTTCTAGGGGGAAGTCTGGTCAAGTGAATGTTATCTGACAGGTGAAGAATCACCAGAATGACGTACAATATTGCAATTTTGATCTATTGTAGTGAATCGTAGTTTGCAAATTCTTTGATAAAACTGTGTGGGAAGATTGGGCGATTTTCACCTACAGGACAATCCCTCTTTTCATCCGGAGTCAAATCAACAACTGCGCCGCTTAAAATATTTATTTTTACACGCGATTTATGCCTGCATATTGCACGAAGAGTTCCACTACAATCCAATATTGCAAAAGCGTCACCGTTAGATGCAACTAATACAATATGTTTTTCAGTTGCTTCAAACTTATAGTTTTTACTATCTTTTCGCATTCGAATGCCTTTATCAGTAGGAAAAACGTATTTGCGAAATTCAAATCGCTGGTTCGGATTTGTACGGGGAATAAGCCGAACATATCCAAGTTGTTCCATTCTGTATCCAAGCGCTTTATCAAAAGGAGGCTTGCCAGCAGGCGACACGGACCTGGCACGAACTAGAGACTCTTCAGAAGTAGAAGACAAATCAGGTAAATGTTGTCTGGCAGAAGAAGAAGAACCAGGATTAATATCGCCATTCGTATGCCATTTGAACCTTAGCGAATCATTATTTGAAAAGGCTTTAATAAAATTTTGCGGGAAGATTGGGTTTCTTCTGCCTACTGGAATATCTCTAATTTCATCTGGGGTCAAATTATCAATTGCGCCGCTTATCATGTTCATTTTTATTCTCGGACTATTTAATTTTCTGCTATATATTCCAAGAAGAACCCCGCTGTTCTGTAATATTGCAAAAAAGTCACCATTAGATGCTGATAATACAATATATTCTTGGGCTGGCACGGAACTATAGCTCCTTCCATCTGCTCGCCATTTAATTGGTATACCAGCTGCAAAAATGTAACGTCGAAATTCGAATCGAAGGTTCTGATTCGTGCGGGGAATAAGTCGAATATATCCAAGTTGTTCAAGTGAACAACCAAGTATTTTAATAGAAGAAGATCTGATAGCAGGAGACCGGGACCTTGCACGAAAAGGAGGCTCCTCTGTAGAAATTGAGGCAGGCATATGAAGAGAATAAGCATCAGAATAAAAAGAAGGATTGCCAGGATTATGTCCACTTTGAGGATGCCTGTCGGACTGCGAACTACATTCTGTAAGAGGCAATTAAAGATTCATTTTTTTAAGGAAATTTATATCTTATACATTTGGCTCAATTGGCATGTTTCTTTGCAGAAAGTATCTTTCTGATAATTCAATCAAAGTTCTGCCAAATAATTCTTACATATAATAACAGCTTAATTGGTGAAACAAACAGTTTTTATTATGTTCCATTCTTTGAGAAATATCCTTTCATTCCATTTAACTTTCAAACAGCACTTATCATATGATCATTTTTAAAGAAGAGAGCATAAGACATTAAGTCTAGCAACAGTAATTAAAAACAAACTCTATTCTTAAGGAAATTGTTCACGCGGGTACGCTCTCGTGCTTTGCTTTAAGCTCCTGAGAAATTACAGCAATGGCCGAACGCTAAGCGCTTAATATTTTGACTAAACTGCAACAATAAAAATTTGAGGACAGTGGCGGCAGTAGTCAAACTTATTTCAAAATTATTTTGGCAAGTTGCTACAGATTGAGTGAATTTTTTTATTATGTCGTAGCAACCGAACTTAAGTCCCTGTTTTCTAGTTCGTAGGTATTCAATGGCCACGTATATCTATGACGTCATAATTTTTGCCGTTATAAACTGTCTCAAGTGGTATTAAAATATAACCTATTCCAAATAAGACGCGAAACACATAAAGCCACAAACAAATAAATTCGTCATTTTTCCACTGTGAATACGCCAATAACTATTATATAATTATAATAATTATAACTGAACTCATAGCTGAACTCATGCATGCATTATATGAAATATAATAAGATTATTATATATACTATAGTATTATATTCACCAATAGGATTAAAGATGACACCCACAGTGAGAACAAAAGTATACAACATCCTTATTATCGCAGAGTAGAGAAAAAACGGATTGATTCTTCAGTGAATAATTTGGTTAATAACTGTACCTAAGAAATATTCCATTGCATCACCAGGATACGAATATATAGATAAGTAGACGTTATCTCACATATATATAAGATAGGGATTTTATTATTTGATCTTGTCTGGAGTAAAGGAAATTAGATTTAAGTCACAATTAAGTACCAACACGACAACATTCGAAGAAATTACCCAATCTGACGCAACCTACGCCATAAAAAGAGAGAGGAAGGACAACCATGCTATAAAACAAGACACTAAAAATAAGAGCTAGTGCTGAAGTTACAAAGGTCAACAAATCTAAAAAAAACGGGTTTCCCTACAAAAGTGGACAATTCGATTTTGTCGATTTTATTGCGGAGGACACTCAAAGCTTGAAATTTCTTCTCGAAACTGAATTCAAGCTCTAATTGGACCATCCCTAGTTCGTTTTCCATTATTTTTGTAGAATCTTTCTTCACGAGTTTAACGAACTCTGCACACTCAGAATGTTGCAAGAAAGATCTTGAACGTCTACTTCTGGTACAACATGACCATTTATAAAAAGTCGAACGTCTTTGTTTTAAATATAAGACCTTACTGGTGGTGCTGTGATGGTTTTCGATTATAAATTTATCATGTCCTAATATGCCTCGACATCGAAGTTGGCTATTGGAACTTTATATTCTCTGATCCCCCTAAAAGAGAAATCATCTACCATACATGCTTAGCATCTATCCTTGATTTAATAGCATCAATCGAAGCAAATTTATCTACAGGTCAATGCTCACCGTTTTGAATCGTTTAAGTAAATTTCAATATAACGAATCAGTCTAGAAATAGGTCCCGTATTTACAGCAGTACCATCTGATCCCACAGCTCTCAGGTTTTCAGTGCTCACAACTACGTTTTCTAAAATATACATTATAGTTTCGCAAATATCTTTATCACTGCCAAGTGGTACTTTAATAATATTGATCGTTCACTTTCATTTTGAACCCAAGGAAGAGCTTTGCGATCTTTAAAGTGTAAGACACGGAAATTCAAAATCTGATCCTCTTTCTGCAAATTCTTCGCTACATTCTTCATTCTTCTTTTGACATTATATTTGTCGCCAACTTTGGAAGTTACTTCGGGAGTCACGAACCCGTAATCCTCTTAAACAGCAGTGACTAAAGCTGCTGCAGCTCGGTGGCCAATTTCATATCAAACAGCAGCAATAGTTAGGTTAAGGGTATATCAATAGTTAAGGTTATTTTTAAAAATGTGAAAATCCTCTCTTCTCCTCGAGAAAGCCCGTCGCATAATGCGAGGTCAAACTGGTTTTTTTTAGCATTAAGTTATCACTTTCTTTGTAATCAGGACCACGCCAGTCTATAAATGTTGTGCGAGGATCGGATGTGAGTGTAGGGTAGAATAATCTTCAATTTTGTTGTTGTATTTGCCCTTCAGATTAAATTGGATTAGAATCTCGTCGGTTGTATAAAACAGTGAAAATAAATGTTCTTAATTTAGTTAGTCTTCTTATACTGGTTAAAAGTTTATTAAGTTTCCCAATCGGTCTTGGAAGTAGTTGGGATACAACGTTTTACTCACTTCTAAAATACTTAAATTTCTCCAAATTCAACAACATCAGTTGTGTAGAGAGTAACGAAGTTGATTGTTTTCAACCCATCTTACAAGTCTGAAATAAATAATCAGTTCGTAAAACCGTGATCACATGGGTACTCAAAAGCCTATTTTATTGAATTCTTAAATAATGCTCACTGGTTGCTCAGTAATAGTTTCTAATTGAAAAATACCGGTTAGTAGTAGCAGGGCTGGGTAGAGACGGAGAAGGACAAAAAAGGTACCAGAACGCGACGATAGAGGCAGGGAGGTATAGAAAGCGGGAAAGTTTAAATTTGAAATTGGATTCATGGATAGTGAAAGTTATAACATCGAGGAAAAATCGGATTTAGAGCAGGAAGTGTTTAGTACACAGAAAGAGATCAAAGAAAGGAAGGCAA
>JAAAKG020140595.1:0-12069 GCA_010014905.2 Druon quercuslanigerum
TTGCAATACTTGAATTTTTAAGCAAAAAAAAATGGATTTTTAAACAAGACGATTAATTTTCAAACAGGAAAATTAATGTTCTAGCAAAAAATACGATTTTTAAACTAAATATTGGAATTTTTAACCAAAAAGTTGAATTTTTAATTAAGGAAGGGCCACTTTTAACTAAAAAGTTAAATTTTTAATCAAACTAATGAATTTTTAACTAAAATGATCAATCTTTATCTGAAATAAATGCATTTTTAACAAAAAGATGAATTTTTCAGAAAAGATTATAATTTTGAACAAAGAAGTTTCATTTTTAACCAAAATATCCATTTTCGAACAAAAATGGAATAGAAGAGTCGTTTTTATCAATAAAGGCGAATTTTATTGAAACTACAAGAATTTTAAATTAAAAAGATAAATGGTCAAACAACAAGAATTGAATAGTTAAATTTTCAGTTAAAAAATGCATTTTCAACCAAATCGACAATTTTTCAACTAATCTGATTATTCGTCAACTTAAATAGTTTAATTTGCAACCAAACACCTGAATTTTGAAATAAATTGATGAGTTTTAACTAGAATCAGTAAATTTTTCCAAAAAAAGAATTATTTTCAGCCCAGAAGATTGACTTATAATAAAAGGTCTAAATGTTCAACCAAAAATAATTTTTCAATCAAATATTAAATAGTTATATTTTCAGTACAAAAATTAATTTTCAATTACAAAAAAAAACAAGAAACAAATTTTTAACAAAATAGTTCAAGTTGCACTTGGAATAAACTTAATAAACTAAAATTTCAGACAAAAAAATTGATTTAAAACAAAAAAGCGTGTTATTCCATTTAATATTGCAATTAAAAAATAAATTAACTACGCTCTTGAAAAAATTCCCTGACATTTCTACGTTTTCCAGGTTGGGTAAACACTCTGGTTTTTTGTGTGTGCCGGTGTTATTTTTAACTGAGGAAAGTTTTTTTTTTAAATAGCTTTCGATCGCGCATGCAGTTTTTTGATGTTGGAAATCAATCATTTTTAATGCACAAAAATAATATCGAACTAATTTTTTTAAGTTAATTTGTTTTTAATATTATAGACGTATAATTTTCATGCTATAAAAATCAAATTTTCAACAAAAGAGTTTATTTTCAACCAAATCGTTAATTTTATAATCAAAAAAGGTGAATTCTCAGCGACAAATGTAATAAATGATAGTTTAACCAAAAAATATTTTTATTTTATATTAAAAACAGATAGATTTATTCATACAAAACGAATTTTTTACAAACCAAATACGGTCTTGAATTTAAAAAAATGAATTTCAGGCCGAAAAGATGAAATTGCAAAGAAAAGAAAAACAATATTCAATCAAAAAAAATTAATTTTTAACAAAATAGTTCAACTTTAAATCAAGCATTTGAATTCAACAAAAAAAGTATAATTTTTTACAAAAAAATGTTTGTTTTATTTTTTAAAAAAATGAAGTTTTCAACGAAGAGATGAAACTTTTGCCAACAAAGAACAAATTTCAACAAAAATCATAATTTTTAACAAAGTAGTTAAGATTTGAACCAAGCAGTTCAATTCCCAACCAAAAGGGTACTTTTTTAACTAAGAAGATTAATTCTCAACAAGAAATATTTTATTTTTTAATTAAAAACCGTTAAAAAACTGATTAATTTTTCACAAAAAAATTTTTTTTTAACGAAAAGGTTAATTTTCTACAAAAAAAATACGAATTTTGTACAAAATAATTGAATTTTCAACAAAAAATAGTAATAATTTTTAACAAGAAAAAATTAATTTTTAACCAATAGTTCAGATTTCAACCACACAGTTCAATTTTCAACCAAAAGGGTACATTTTTAACTAAGACGATTAATTTTCTACCAAAAAATATTTTACTTTTTAATCAAAAACTGTTAAAATCAACAAAAAAGTCTAATTACCCACAAAATGGTCGAATCCTCAACCACAAAAAATTAATTTTCCACACAAAACAAATTTTCAAGCGAAAAGGTTAATTTTCTACCAATAAATACGAATTTTTAACAAAATACGTGAAGTTTATACAAAAAAACTGCATTTTCAAGAAAAAAAATAGTAATAATTTTCCATAAGTATATTTTTAACTAAGAATATTAATTTTCTACCAAAAAATATTTTATTTTTTAATCAAAAATCGTTCAAATCAAGAAAAAAGTCTAATTATCCACCAAATAGTCGAATCCTCAACCACATCAGATTAGTTTTCGGCCAAAAAAATCAATTTTCAACCAAAACAGATGAATTTGCAAGAAGAAAGATTTTTGTCATAAAAAGTTGAATTCTGAATCAAAACCGACGAATTTGCCACAAAAAGCAAGTCAAAAACCAGATTAATTTTCTATTAAAAAGGACGCATTTTAAACCATATACATAACGTTTCAACAAAATAATTAAATTATCGCACAAAATCAGTTAAAATAAATCAAAACTCGCTAATTTTAAAAAAATAGTTAAATCCATAAAAAACTAATTTTTCACAAAATAGTTGAATCCTCAAACACGCTAGATTAATTTTTCACACCAAAATTTTTATTAATAAGATTAGTTTTCTACCAAAAAAGAAGAATTTTCAACAAAATACGTAAAGTTTATACAAAATAATTGAATTTTCAACCAACAAATGACAAATTTTCAACAAGAAAAAATTAATTTTCAATAAACTTGTTCAACTTTCAACCAAGCACTTCAATTTTTAACCATAGGGTAAACGTCAACTAAGAATATTAATTTTCTAAACAAAAATGATTTTCTTTTTAATAAAAAATATTTGAATTGAACCAAAAAAAAGCTAAATTTCAACGAAATAGTCGAATTATCAACCAAAAAAGATTAGCGAAACATATTAATTTTCAAATAAAAAGATTAATTTTCTACCTGAAAATTCAAAAAATTATATCATATTAATTCAGAATTATATTATGAAGTTATTTTAGATTAGAAACATTAAAAAATAAAAAAATTTAATTTCTTTTAACTCAAAAGTTCTTAAATAAGAAGTTAAATTATTTTCGTTTTAAATAGTTAAGCATCCTTGAAAAGCTTTACAATTTCATTTCAAAATCTTGATAAATCTAGAAGTTGTTTTAAATTGTTTAAATTGTAAAATTATTTTTGAAATTTTTTCAGAATTTCTTAATAACTTAAAAATTAATTGAACTTGTCCTACAACTTCTAGAAAATCTTGCGAAATAAAAAAAATTCCTGCAAATTTGGATTTATAAATAACAATTGAACACCTGTTATTTGTAGAAAAAATTAGATTGATTTTAAGACATATTTAGAAGTTTTTAAAAGATTCAAAATTAATTTAGAAATGAATTTATGAATTGTAAAAGCCTCCACAAGAATAAAAACATTTTCTTATATTCTTAGGAAAATTAAAAATGATTTTTCATTTAGAAAAATTATTTTTACTGAATATTTAAAAAGATTTTAAGAGATTTCCAGAATTGCCAAAAAAAAATCTGGAAGATTTTAAGAATTTACAAAAAAGTGCAGGATTTTCTCGAAATTGTAGGAAATATTTGGTTCATTTTAAAATATGCTTAGAAATTCTGAAAAAATGCCAAAACACTTCGTATTAAACTAACAGTAAAATATTGCCAAATATTAAATAATTATTCTTTTTCGTCATTAAAAAATTTCAAATTAAATGAGTTAAAAAGTAAATAATTTAGACTAAAACAATACTTTTGATTTAATAAAAGCATTTAATAACGAATATATTATTATTAAGTTATTTTAAAGTTAAAAATAACTTAGTAAAGTTTCAATCGCACTTTCAACGAATTTTGAATCGTTTTATAAATTAAACTGAAGAGCTATTGCGCAGAATGTCAACATTCCTGAGTTCACAATTTTTAAACTAAAAAAAATAAATAAATAAAAAAAACCAAAATAAACCTTAAATAATTTCAAATTGAAAGCTTTTGTCAAAAAAAATGGAATACACTATATCTACTATCAAAAACGGAATAAAAATATAAATCAGTAAAAAACAAAGAATCCTAACCTTTTTTAACAAAGCCCTCTATGAACTCCTTATTCACCAGATCGTGTGGATACAAGTCATGAATTCTATAATAATCCTTATCATCCACAAGGCTACTTTGAACTTCTTCTGGAACGTCGTCAGTCTCAGGAAGTACGACAGACACCTGGCATTTATCCAAAAGTCATTATCAAATTACGTAAAAACATAACCCCAAAATTGGCACCTTTGATCGAAAAATAACATTTTTTCTTGGAAACTTACAGAATGGTTGAAGTAATGAGTCCTGATGATTGATGGCGAATCGCTGGGTTGAATTTGACCCTGCTCTATTGTAAAACAATGTTGGGGAGCTTTAAAGTCCCAGACTTCTGGACACAGCATTTCATCAAATTTTCAAAAGGTTCCAGGTTTCCACGTTGCACTTTTTGAGTTCTTTAATCTGAATTCAGCAGAAGTTTTCCACGACACTTGCAGAATTATTAATTATTTCAATTGTTTCCCTATCTTTCTCACTCTCTCTCTCTCTCTCTCACTCTCTGCTTACCTGCAGAGCAGTGGAAAAAGACTAACACTTTTTCGAAACATTACTACGCAAATATTTCCAAAATGGTTCTAAACTACACGTCAAAACACGTGCAGCACGTGCAATGCCAAAAAGGAAACAAGGCGAAACAGCTGATTTCATGCAGAACAAAATGAGTAAAATCTGACCATTCCGCTTTTGATTTGTTTTATGAGAGGCTCTACACATCTGCCTCGGTAGCGCAGTAGGCAGCGCGTAAGTCTCATAATCTTAAGGTCGTGAGTTCGATCCTCACCCGGGGCAGTTTTTTTTTCATTTTTTAATAAATATTTTTAGGTTTTTAAATACTATTTTCACCCCTTTCTCACTAACAAAATAAACAAGTAGATTACTTTTAGAGTTACACCTGGATTATTTAGTATAAAAAATTGATTGTCTTGGATTGTAAGTGAAATTGGTAGGAAAAATCCGGATTACGTCAAATTATAAGTGGGTTACTTATAAGAACAAAACGATTACCGAAGTTTACAAAAGGATTACGAAAGGGTTACAAAAGACTTAGTAAAATTTGATTGCAGAGGATTATAATGTATTTTCTGAGATTACAATTATATCGTCTAGGCTTAAAAGTAGCGCAGTAGGAAGCGCGTAAGTCTCATAATCTTAAGGGCATGAGTTCGATCCTCACGTGGGGCATTTTTTTATACTCGCGCTGATATAATTTTTTTAATTAATATTTTTTATTGTTTAAATATTATTAGCACGATTTTTTCACTAACAAAATAAACGAGTGGATTGCCTAGAGTTACAACTGGATTATTTAGTATAAAAAGTTGATTGCCTTGGATTGCAAGTAAAATACTTTGGAAGAATCCGGATTACGTCAAATTATAAGTGGATTATTTATAAAAACAAAACGATTATCGACGTTTAAAAAGGGATTTAAAAAGAATTACAAAAGGGTTACAAAAGGATTACAAAAAGAATTATAAAAGGATTATAACAAGATTACAAAAGAATTACAAAAAGGATTATAAAAGGAGTACAGAAAGATTACAAAAGAATTACTAAAATTGTATTACCGAGGATTACAAATGGATTTTGTGGATTACGTGGATGACTCGAATTACCCGGGATTACCAGGTCGAATTATCCAGTTGTGAAAAAATTTCAAGAAAAAAAGTTTACTACTGCCGGATATCAGCCTCGGTAGCGCAGTAGGCAGCGCGTAAGTCTCATAATCTTAAGGTCGTGAGTTCGATCCTCACCTGGGGCATTTTTTTAATACTCGCGCTGATTTCATTTTTTTTAAATGAATATTTTTTATTGTTAAAATACTATTATTACACTTTTTTCACTAAAGAAATAAACAAGTAGATTGCCAAGGATTACAACTGGATTACCTATAGTATAACATATTTATCACATTGATTACCAAGGATTAAAAATTGAACTGTGATTAAAAGAAAATTAAATGAGGATTACAAGTCGATTGTCTAGAATTGTAAATGGATTACAAATGGATTACTAAGGATTAAAAGTAAATTATCAAGGATGAAAAGTGGATTGTCTATGATTACAATTAGATTACCTAGTGTTACTTGATGACTAGGATTACCGCGGATTACAATTAGATTACTTAGAGTTACAGGTGGATTACCTAGGATTACAAGTGTATATACAGTGAAATGCAGCTGGAATACCTAGAATTACAAATGGATTGATTATTATTGCAAGTGGATTACCAAAGATTACAAGTGGGTTATCTAGGATTACAAGTGGTTACCAGTAAAATATCTAGGATTACTATATCGCGCCCGATTACTTGGATTGCCACTAATTGCAAATGGATTACTTAGGACAGATTAGGATTACCAGTAGATTACACAGGATTACAAAATGAGTATACCGAGGATTAAAAGTGAATTGCCTAGGGTTACAACTGGATTACCTATATTATAATAAAATTATTACATTGATTAGCTTGGATTAAAAATGGAACTGTGATTAAAAGAAAATTAAATGAGGATTACAAGTCGATTGTCTAGAATTGTAAATGGATTACAAATTGATTACTAAGGATTAAAAGTAAATTATCAAGGATGACAAGTGGATTGTCTAGGATTAAAATTAGATTACCTAGTGTTACTTGGTGACTAGGATTACCGCGGATTACAATTAGATTACTTAGAGTTACAGGTGGATTACCTAGGATTACAAGTGTATATACAGTGAAATGCAGCTGGAATACCTAGAATTACAAATGGATTGATTATTATTGCAAGTGGATTACCAAAGATTACAAGTGGGTTATCTAGGATTACAAGTGGTTACCAGTAAAATATCTAGGATTACTATATCGCGCCCGATTACTTGGATTGCCACTAATTGCAAATGGATTACTTAGGACAGATTAGGATTACCAGTAGATTACACAGGATTACAAAATAAGTATACCGAGGATTAAAAGTGAATTGCCTAGGGTTACAACTGGATTACCTATATTATAATAAATTTATTACATTGATTACCGAGGATTAAAAATGGAACTGTGATTAAAAGAAAATTAAATGAGGATTACAAATCGATTGTCTAGAATTTTAAATGGATTACAAATGGATTTCCAAAGATTACAAGTAAATTATCCATAATGACAAATGGATTGTCTATGATTACAATTAAATTACTTAGTGTTACTTGATGACTAGGATTACCGCGGATTACAATTAGATTGCTTAGAGTTACTGGTGGATTACAAGTGAATATACATTGGAATCCAGATGGGATACCTAGAATTACAAGTGGATTGATTATTATTGCAAGTGGATTACCAAAGATTACAAGTGGGTTATCTAGGGTTACAAGTGGTTACCAGTGAAATATCTAGGATTACTATATTGCGGCCGATTACTTGGATTACCGCTAACTACAATTGGATTACTTAGGACAGATTAGGATTGCCAGTGGATTACAAAGGATTACAAAATGAGTATACCGAGAATTGAAAGTGGATTGCCTGGGATTATATGTCGATTATCCTGAATTAAAAATGGATTGGATTACAAATTATTACTATATACTGGATTGTGTGAATGTCTCGAACACAAGAAAATTACCTTGGTTTACCAGGTACCAATACCGTGTTGTTGCCAAAATACGCCAAGAAAAAAAGTTTCATTCTGCCAGATATCAGCCTCGGTAGCGCAGTAGGCAGCGCGTAAGTCTCATAATCTTAAGGTCGTGAGTTCGATCCTCACCCGGGGCAGTTTTTTATACTCGCGCTGATTTAATTTTTTTAAATTAATATTTTGTATGGTTCAAATATTATTACAACACTTTTTCACTTATAAAGTAAACTAACTAATGACCAGAATTAAATACAAGAAACCCTGGATTACTTGGATTTTAGGTGAATTAACTAGGTTAACAAGTGGATTACCCAGGGTTACAACTGGATTACCTTGTATAACAAATTGATTACCTTGGATACCAAATAAAATACGTATGAGAACACTGTATTAGGCCAAATTAAATGTGGATTACTTTGGGTTGCAAGATAATTAGCGAGGATTACAAGTGGATTGCCTAGAATAACAAATGAATTGTCAAGGATTATCCGGAATTAAAACGGATTGATTAGGATTATACTGAATTACTGGAAGTTTGGAATAGGTTAGTAAAAGTGGATTACTCCAGATTACAACAAAATACCGAGGATTACAAGTGGATTTCCTAGAATAAAAAATAGATTTCTTGGAATTAAATGGGTTGCTGAAGATTATACTGAATTATTGCACGTTTGCAAACAGTTTAGCAAAAGTGGATTACTCCGGTTTACAAGAGAATTACAGAGTATTACACGTGGCTTATCTAGAATTAGAAATGGATTATCAAGGACTACCCATAATTACAAGCGTACTACTTCAGATTACACTGTATTACTGCAGATTACAAAAGGTTTAGTAAAAGTGAATTAAAGAGGATTACAAATAGATTGGTTAGGAATTCCACAAATAGATTGTCTATGATTACAAATAGATTTCCTAGGATTACATTTAATGACTAAGATTACATCGGATTAAAAGTAGATTATTCAGAGTTATATGTGAATTACTCAATATCACGAGTGGATTACCTGAGATTACAAGTGGATTATCTAGAGTTACAAGTAAAATACTTAGAATTACACTAGATTATTTCAGGTTACAAAATAATTAGTAAAAGTTGATTACACAGGATTAAAATGGATTTCGTAGGATTTAAGTGAATGATTCAAAACGACACGTGGATTAACCAGGATTACAAGTAGATTGCCTAGGTTTATACTAGATCACTATATGATTATTCTAAATCACAAGTAGATTACTTAGAGTTACAAGTGGATTACTTACGATCACAAGTGGACAACTCAGGATTGCGAGTGGACTACTTAGGATTGCAAGTGGATTATTTAGAATTACAAGTGGATTACTTAGGATTGCAAGTAGACTGCTTAGGATTAGAAGTGGATTACTTAGGATTGCAAGTGTAATACTTAGGATTACAAGTGGATTACTTAGAATCACAAGTGTATTATTAGGATTGCCAGTGGATTACTTAGAATTGCAAGTGAACTACTTAGGATTACAAGTGGATTACTTAGGATTGCAAGTGGACTGCTTCGAATTACAAGTGGATTACTTAGAATTACAAGTGGATTACTTAGGATCACAAGTGGACAACTTAGGATTGCGAGTGGACTACTTAGGATTGCAAGTGGATTATTTAGAATTACAAGTGGATTACTTAGGATTGCAAGTAGACTGCTTAGGATTAGAAGTGGATTACTTAGGATTGCAAGTGTAATACTTAGGATTACAAGTGGATTACTTAGAATCACAAGTGTATTATTAGGATTGCCAGTGGATTACTTAGAATTGCAAGTGAACTACTTAGGATTACAAGTGGATTACTTAGGATTGCAAGTGGACTGCTTCGAATTACAAGTGGATTACTTAGAATTACAAGTGGATTACTTAGGATCACAAGTGGACAACTTAGGATTGCGAGTGGACTACTTAGGATTACAAGGGGGTTACTTAGGATTACAAGTGTATTACTTATGATTGCAAGTGGACTACTTAGAATCACAAGTGGATTACTTAGAATCACAAGTGTATTACTTAGGATTGCCAGTGGATTACTTAGAATTGCAAGTGAACTACTTAGGATTACAAGTGGACTGCTTAGAATTACAAGTGGATTACTTAGGATTGCAAGTGGACTGCTTAGAAATACAAGTGGGTTACTTAGGATTGCAAGTGGCTTACTTAGGATTACAAGTATATTACTTAGGATTACAAGGGGGTTACTTAGGATTACAAGTGTATAACTTATGATTGCAAGTGGATTACTTAGGATTACAAGTGGATTACTTAGAATCACAAGTGGATTACTTAGAATCACAAGTGTATTACTTAGGATTGCCAGTGGATTACTTAGAATTGCAAGTGAACTACTTAGGATTACAAGTGGACTGCTTAGAATTACAAGTGGATTACTTAGGATTGCCAGTGGATTACTTAGGATTACAAGTGAACGACTTAGGATTACAAGTGGATTACTCAGGATTATAAGTGGATTACTAGGATTACAAGTGGATTACTTAGGATTGCAAGTGGACTACTTAGGATTACAAGTGGATTACTTAGGATTGCAAGTGGACTGCTTAGGAATACAAGTGGATTACTTAGAATGACAAGTGGATTACTTAGGATTACAAGTGGATTACTTAGGATTACAAGTGGATTACTTAGGATTACAAGGGGGTTACTTAGGATTACAAGTGTATTACTTATGATTGCAAGTGGACTACTTAGGATTACAAGTGGATTACTTAGAATCACAAGTGGATTACTTAGAATCACAAGTGTATTACTTAGGATTGCCAGTGGATTACTTAGAATTGCAAGTGAACTACTTAGGATTACAAGTGGACTGCTTAGAATTACAAGTGGATTACTTAGGATTGCAAGTGGACTACTTAGGATTACAAGTGTATTACTTAGGATTGCCAGTGGATTACTTAGAATTGCAAGTGAACTACTTAGGATTACAAGTGGATTACTCAGGATTATAAGTGGATTACTAGGATTACAAGTGGATTACTTAGGATTGCAAGTGGACTACTTAGGATTACAAGTGGATTACTTATGATTGCAAGTGGACTGCTTAAAATTACAAGTGGGTTACTTAGGATTGCAAGTGGCTTACTAATGATTTCAAGTGGATTACAAGTGGATTACTTAGGGTTTCAGGTGGACTTTTTAGGATAGTTAGTGGATTATTCAGGATCACAAGTGGATTAATCAGGATTGCAAGTGGATTGCCTAGGACCAAAAGTGTATTACTTAGTATAATGCTGGATTACAACTAGACGTCAGCCTCGGTAGCGCAGGAGCAGCGCGTAAGTCTCGTAATCTTAAGGTCGTTAGTTCGATCCTCACCTGGGGCAGTTTTTTTCTCTCTTTTCTCTACTAACAAAGTTTTTAAGTCAATGTTTTTTATTACTCAGATATGATTAAAATACGTTTTCCACTTACGAAATAAACTCATCAATAATTACTTGGATGACGCCGGATTATAAAATAATTACAGAGGATTATAAGTGGATCGCCTGAAACTCCCAATGGATTACCTCTCTAGTGAAAATTTCACATATGAAGAAAATGCTCTCCGTTTGAATCCATTTCATTCCAGAATTCGTATCTGAAACAAACAGTTTCATGCCGACCTAATCCGAAGTTGAAACAAGGATGACAATCCGACTGAGTTCGACCTAATCCAAGGTCAAACCAAGATTTCTATTCGAATGAATCTAAAATAAAGGCGATTTTGAAATAAGGATTCCTATGTGAATCAATTTAAAGTCGAAATAAGAATGAAAATCCGCTTGAATCCGATCTAATTTGATTTCAAAACAAGGGTGCTAATTCGACTGAATCCTAATTGTATCATATCCTTGTTTTAAAATAAGAGTAGGTTGGATTTAGGCGGATTGTCATTCTTATTTTGACTTCAGATTAAATCGGATAGGAATTCTGATTTCAAACTAGAATTGAGTCGGATTCAGTCAGACAGAAATCTTGGCTTGACCTTGGATTAGGTCCGATTCAATCGGATTAAGTCGGACAGGAATTCTGATTTCAAAATAGAATTAAGTCGGATTCAGTCAGACAGAAATCTCAGTTTGACATGGATTAGGTCCGATTCAATCGGATTGGATCTTTGTTTCAATATCGGATTAAATCGGATAGGAATTCTGATTTCAAACTAGAATTGAGTCGGATTCAGTCAGACAGAAATCGTGGTTTGACCTTGGATTAGGTCCGATTCAATCGGATTGGATCTTTGTTTCAATATCGGATTAAATCGGATAGGAATTCTGATTTCAAACTAGAATTGAGTCGGATTCAGTCAGACAGAAATCGTGGTTTGACCTTGGATTAGGTCCGATTCAATCGGATTGGATCTTTGTTT
>JAAAKG020140596.1:0-12069 GCA_010014905.2 Druon quercuslanigerum
GTTTTAGAAAAGGGATTGGCCCTATTACTGTCTCTCCTACATTTCCTTTTCCCCAACTGAGTGAACTGAGTGGACACCTTTGCCTTACGCCCCTGTTTCTAGAGAATGAGTTCGTGTTCCCTTCACTCGTAATAACCTCATTTAATGTTCTCCTACATATCTTTCGTATTATGTCCAAAATTCTACGTTTTATCCCGATTTTCTTTAATTATTCTACTAGTATCCCTCTATCGACTGTATCGAACGCCTTCTTGAGATGTACAAACGCCGTATATAGCTTACCGCCCTTCGCCTTTAGTTTGTTGTTTATCAGCGAACTAAAACCCACACATGATCCCGAGTAGCCCTTTTCTTCCTAAAACCTGCCTGGCTTTCTTCGTACTTCCCTTCCTTTTCCAGCCATCCTCTAAGTCTTGTCCTGCTGTTAGGATTTTGTACCCGGTATCCAAGAGTAATACTCCTCTATAATTCCCTGTCTCATTTGCATCCCCCCCCCCCCTTATATGCAGGAAGTATCTGCGCTTTTTCCCAGCCACTGGCCAATTTTCCTTCCATCCAGAACCCATTCAGTATCCTGTGTACCTCTAAAGCCAAACTTTCGGGAGCCATTTTATAAATTCTGTGGCGATTCCATCCTCACCTGCTGCTTTTCCTTTCCTTAGCCTGTCTACTACTTTCGCTACTTCGTCAAACGAGATTTCCCTATTTATCTCAGAGTCTAAATCGCCCACCTTCCCACTTCTCCCTTCTTCCTCTCCTTCTGCTACCTGCTTTCCTTCCTCTTCCTGCCTCTCTCCAGTTTCCTCCTGAACCATGTCAGTTTGCTCCCTTTCCTCTAGTCCCTCCTCAGTTTTAGGATTTTCTAAATCAATATCCTGGCCTTCCAGGAGTTTCTTGAAATGCTTCTTCCACTGAGCTTTTTTAATTCCATTCCCTCTAAATCTCCCTTACGGTCCAAATTCCCTTATTGTCCCCCAAACATCTCCCATATTTTTACTATTCTTTACCATCTCCCATTTCTCTTCCCACTCCCGGTTCTTTCTTTCCGTGCGGTACTCCTTAAGTTTCCTCCTACTAGCTTTGTAGTCTTCATGTTCCCTATTTCCTTTTGTCTTTAAATAATTTTTTAAGTGGTTAAAATTGTTTTTCATTAGTTTCTTCTCCTCCTCATCCCATACTTTAATCTCCCTTATTTCACCTCCTGTTCTTTTCACCCTCTGCTTTTTGATCATGCCAACTCCTTGGGCTACTTTTTTTTATGTTCTCTTTTAGTCTGTCCCACCTATCTTCCCACTGATCTTCATTTTCCATTATCATTTCCTTCCCAATATCTTCCATGGCCTACTTCATTTTCCATGATCATTTCCTTCCCAATATCTTCCATGGCCTACCTATATTCCTCGTTCTAACTCTCATCCCACACTAACCAGTAAGCTACTTGCTCCTCTTCTATTTCTGATCTCTCATCATGCCCTCTGTTCCTTCTAGCATTTTTCCAGCACCTTTGCTCGCTTTCCCCTTCCCAGCTATCGTTAATGTCACCGGCAAATGATCTGACTCCATCCTCGTTAACTCCATTTCTTCGCAAAATTTTAACAATATTGTTCCTTCCGCGTTTACAATTTTATCTTCGGATTCCCTAGGTCTATAGTAGTTCCTAGGTAAACCTGTATCCATTTCGCCTCCTCCTGGCTCCTCACCTATCCTCGCATTCCAGTCCCCCAAACTTATTATTCTCTCTCCCCTCTCCTGCACGCTTTCTACAACTTCTCTTATTTTTCCATTGCCCTTGAAACCCCTAAATTATTATAAATAGATACAATATTCACTGTATTTCCCCAGTTGCCTAATCCATCTGCACCAATCACCATTCAAAACTCCCACTCAACAATTTTCATATTTCCACACACATTCTTACGTACTCCGATTTTTCTTTCTTACCGCAGCTTTGGTAATCCACATGAAATCCTTCTCTAGAGAATCTACAAGGATGCCTTACTTTTCCTTCTGAATCCACGTCTCTCGCACTATCACTATGTCAAAGGATTTTAGGAAACCCCTTACTCCTTTCACCTTTCTGCCCCCCGCCAGATTCCAAACAACACCTTTAATATCCCCCCTCACTGCCTCTCCCCCCTCTTCTTGCACGAAAGGGCTTCTCCACTTTTCCTTCTTCCTCGATCCACGTAAAAATGCTCTCGTTAGTTGTCCAACTCGTGTAGCTCGCACTAGTTTTTTCTCCATTCCTCCTTGCCGTCCCTACCTCGTTTCGTATCCACTCCTGAATCTCCTGTTCTCTACAAGTCATGTCAACGTTGACGCAAATTTTTGTTTCACCCAGCCTATGCTTATTGGCCAGTAATCGCCTTTTCCCCCCCATGAATCGAGTTTGATCAACACTCCACCGGCTATGTGTCTTAGACTTTTAATCCGTATATTGACCCCCGTCAGGTCCAATAAAGTTGTTCTTATTTCCTCTCCCAGGTTTCTCCCCCTAGACATGAATCCTCGTGCTATTATGTTGTTTCTTCTCTTATTCCTCTCCTCCATTTCGTATTCCAGCTCGCCCCTTCCAAGTTTCTCTGGTAAATTTTGCTCGCTCCTACTCTCCTTCTTTTACCTTGGTTTTCCTGTCGAAATTCTGATCGGGCAAGGTCAAAACGCTCTGGTTGTTCCACCTCCCTACTCTGTCTCAAGTTCTCTCAGCTTCTCACTTTATTCTTTTCCTTATTCGCTATCTGTGCAACCTCTTCCTCCGTATCATTCATTCTATGCGAGTCCTCATCAGCTGATTCGGAAGTAACTTCACATGATACCTGCGTATTTCTCCCGTATTCTCTCTTCTTTATCAGCCCAAGCTCGTACCTTGCTCTCGCTAACATTTCTCTCACTGTTGACAACTCTTCGGCTTGTTCCCTTTCGCGCTCTCTCGCCCTGCTGTGGCCCACCAATCGTTAAGAACTCACGTTATCAATTCTCTCCACTGTTTCATGATCCCAAAGCCTGTCAACTCCTGTTCCGTGACTACCTCTCCGTTCCCCTCGGCTTTAATTTCTTCTGCTGCTTCCAGTAATCCTTTTTTGTTAAGACTTTCTGCATTTGGTTCTCCCTCAGAGAACCTTGCTTTTCCGATTTGGAATTCTTTCCTAATATACCCCCTTTCTTCTTTTGTCTCGTTCGTTTATGTTCAGTCCCCCCGTTGCCTTGTGCACCAGGAAGCCATCTAGCATTTTGGCGCTCCTGGCATTTACATTGGCCAGTATATCCGCTTTACTCCGACGCCCAGGACCTTTTATCCTTGGAGCCTCTTCTGCGGCAGTTCCTTCCTTCTCCTGCAATCCCTCCCCACTCTGCACGTGTTCAGACAAAGGTGGCGCTGCAGTTTCCCCTGCTTCCGATAATAATCCGTTCTGGCCGCCACCTTTCTACCAATTTCCCTAACCTCACTGTCTCCCATCACTTTAGATTCCTTTCCACAAAACCAAGTCACCCCACTTGCTGATAACACTCTTCCCTGTGTAATAGCGATCTCTGAAACCAATTCTAATGCACTTAGCCCGCACGTCTTAAAAAACCGACGAAACTCAATTTTCTGTGGCCCGATCTCGCGCGCGTGCTACCTGCTCGTGATCTCAACCGGAAGTCCTTACGCGATCTATATATAGTACAACAATAAAAATAATCATGTCATAAAATAATAATTCCTTAGAGATTATCCATGTTAAAATCTATAGAATGTTTTTTACACACTTTATTATGAAGGGGAGGATCGGTACTGAAGGTTCGCACATTATTGTGATATTAATTATTACTTAGCTTTATTTTAATTTTTTTTTTATCAAATAACAGATTCGAAAACATTTTTGTTTTAAATTTCAGGTATATGGATTAATATTTTACATAAATTGTATCCTATATTTTTTTATAATATCATAAAAAGAAAAGTGAAACCGATTTTAACTGATTTTTAACTCTTTTAACGTTGTTATTTGGAAATGGCACTTTGTTTTTTACTACAGTTGTTTGGCATCCTAAAAACAATTTAAAACCAAATTTACAATAATTTATCATCTTAAATTACAATAATATTTTCATATTTCTTTCTTAATATAATTTAAATTTCTAAAAAATCTAAAAACATTATTGCTTTTCAATTAGTCGCTTACAAAGTCGAACTTTTTAGCTGTTAAAGATGAACGTATCTTCTCTTATAGTACTCTTGCATTATTATTTTAAAATAAACCATTAAAAATGGTAAAGTATTAAATTCACAAAATTGTAATTGTAGAAACTAAATGTCGCCACTTTTATCGTTGGGGAAAAATCCCGGTTTAAACATTTTTTTCAAATTTATGTATTAAATTGTTGTGAAAATGATGTGAATATAACATTTGTATCACTTATTTTTAATACAAAATTAAACTGTAGACAATTGAAGAAAAAATAAAATGGAATTTTCAACAGTATATTTTTTAACAGCTGAATTTTATTACCTGAATTTTTCACAGTTGTAATTCAAGAAAAGATTTGGAAATTTACATTTTTTGGTTATAAAATAAAAATCTTATGATTTGGTTGAGAATTTAATTATTTCGTTTACAAGTTATAACTCTTCATTGAAATTTCAACGATTTTCTTAGTAGAATATTCAACTGTTTTCGTATAAAAATCGTCTTTTTGGCTTGAAACTTCAACAGTTTGATTGACATTGTTTTTCATTAATGCCTACAAAAATTATTCTCGACGAAAGTTCAAAAATTTCGATAGAAAATTGAATTACTGAGTTAAAAATAATTTTATTTATTAAATATTCAAATTTGAAGATGAAAATCAACTGCCTTGTAGAAAATTCGTATTTTTGGCTATAAACTTTGAGATTGCCTTATGAATACGCACTTTTTAGTTCAGATGTACAGAGTGTATGATCAAAATTTATATCTTCTCGAATAATATAATACAAAATTACAAATAAGTATCAAAGAAATATTTATCGTTCATCGGTGAAACTTTTATTTTATTAAGTTTGTCACTTGTAAAAATAATATGCATAAGAATTCGTAGAATATGTACTCAAGATTTCAAAAATCTTTATTTTGTAGAGATATACATTTTTTCGAATTGCAAAGTTTATTCAATTAAAGAGAAATTATGTTTGATAATTCTTTAATTTGTCCTCCCATTTTAGCGGAACCGGCAGTAGTGGGGATAGCCCAGAATACGAACCCCACTCCCGTAGACCCCCCGTCGACTTCGGCGAACCTGACCTCAATAACGCGCACGGTAGAAATCGAAGATACCAATGTTCTTAACAAAAGAACGAAAATGAGAGAGAAACCGAACCCCTGGCAAGAGAATTAGATGATGCTGGTATTACTCAAGTCGAGTGAGCTCTCGACGGTATCATCAGAGGAAGGTCCTTCGTGAACGTTACGATTAGAAGTGAAGGAGCCTCCGAGGGAGGTCAGAGGGCTTACCTTGCGAGTCTTTACGACTGCCCAATTTGTAACCCCTAAAGTCCTTGCTCTAATCGATGAGGGTGCATCCCGAACAGTCATGGGAGATATTGGCCTGGTCATTGCAGAAAGGTATCAAATGACCCTGCATATAGTCGGGAATCAGGCAGTTATGACTGCAGATGGTACGGTCAGCCAAGTCGAAGCCACGTGATATATCCCTATTGAGATTGATCGTGTTTCGCGAATGATGAAGATCCATATTGTCCCAAACATGGGTGAACAAGTGTTCTTGGTTATGAACTTCACTCACACGTTCGGAATCGCACACGATGGGAGTAAACGAACTTAGTATATGTCGCACTACCCGGAATTAGTTCACCACTATACCGAGGAGGGTACCGAGTTGGAAGTGCAGAAAAAGGACGAAGATCCGGCAACATTAGACCAGTGTTGCGGCCTTAGAGAAATTACAGCTGAGGAGCGACAAAAACTGGACACGTTGGTTGCTAAGATTGTTAGGCCCCCTCCTAAGGTACTTTCAGCCACCGACCTTATCACTCATAGCATAGACGTCGGGGGCCACCCATCGATAAAACAGATATATTATCGAGTGTCCCGAAAGATGTTGAAAAATATGCAAGGTGAGGTGACCCGAATGGTAGCCGAAGGCATTGTTGAGCCCTCGAAAAACGGATGGTCCAGTCCCGTAGTAATGGCCCAAAAGGCCGAAGGGACATATATAATTTGCGTAGACTACCGCAGGCTCAACAAGGTAGCCAAAATACATAACGCCCTTCGATTTGGAGTAGGGGTACCACCAAATCCCGATAGCCGAAGACAGTAGGGAGTACACAGCGTTTGCAGTTCCTGGAATGGGGTTCTTTCAGTTCACAGGGATGCCCTTTGGACTTTCCGGGGCCCCCGGAATGAGAAGTTTAAGGGTCATCAGGAGTGGTTAGCTCGAATATAGACCGTTTAGAGGGCGCCGGACTGACGATTAACCCAAATAAATGTAAATTTGGCAGACTAACCGTACGATACCTCGTTAATCAGAAGGGTTTGCAGGTCGATCCGGACGAAGTAGAGCTCCTTTTCTCAGACAGACGCGAAACCACTGAAAAACCTGCTTCAAACGAACAAATCGCGACGGCACGGACTTTACCGTACCCCGATTTCAAAGTCCCATTCGTGCTCCAGACCGAAGCGAGCGATTTCGGAAAGGTTAGTTGGAGCGGTTAGGAAATTCCGGCACTATCTAGAGGGGTTTCACTTCACGGTGATCATCGACCACAGTTCGTTGAGACGGTTACACAACATTCACAATCCAACAATTCTATTCGCGCGATGGGCACTAGACCTCCGCGAATACGATTTTGAGGTCGTGAACCGGAAAGATGCTTTGCACCACGTGCCTGACGCCCATTCTCGGATGTATGAGGAGGAGGTAACAATCCCCATAGCTACCATGAAGCCGGTGGAGGAAGAGTAGTATCGCAAGCGACTGCGCGAGGTGGAAGAGACACCCGGAAAATTCCAGGGGTGGAAGATAGTGGGCGGAATGTTACATCGATACCGTCTGAACCCGTTAATAGATCCGATTATCGAAGACCTAGAGGCTTGGAAGTTGGTTCTACCAACCGAAAGAAGACAGGAAGTTTTTGACGAAGTACATAACCACCCATAATCCGCGTATCTGGAAATCGACAAGACATGCCGAAGAGCCTCAATCCAGTATTACTAGCCAGGCATATATCGGGACATTTCTCTGTGAGTATGATTATGCGACACCTGCCAACGAATTAAGGCTGACCAAAGACCAGCAGCGGGCGCAATGAGCCGTAGGATAGCCCAACAGCCTTGGACGGCAGTGGCCTCCGACGCAACGGATCCGTGGCTAAAGACAGCATTAGGCTTCGAATATCTAGTGGTATTCCAAGACCTTTACAGTAAATGAGTAGAATTAGCACCCATGAAATGCTCAAACGCCGATACCATTATCAAGGCTTTTGAGGATAACATATTAAAACGATAGGGATGCACTGGAAGGTCTTGTGGATTATAACGACACGTATGGAATCCGGCACTCATTCACTCCGGTGTATCATTCCGCAGGCAAACTCTGTGGAGTGAGTCAATTGAGTCCTCAAAACAATGACCTAAGCGTATGTAGCACAAAACCTGGCCTATAATACAGCCGTGCATAGCACCACGTGTGTTAGCCCAGCTTACTTGACTTTAGGGAAGGGAAACAAAGCCGTACAATAACATACGCCGAAGGGTCAAAGAACCAACTGAATTACCCCCACCAGACCACGAGGAATGGAGGCAAAAAATGATTGAATTGAAGGAGCTACAAGATCTAGGACTACCAACCTCGGTTATATCTTTCTTTAACTGACAGCGGGTTAAAGTGAAAGTCATAGTTAAGCTTCGATTATCCTGTTGCGCGTTCCACAACATTCTTAGAGGGCACGGTTAGCTGACCAGATAGTCGTTTCGAAATAACTCCTATTTTACTTGAAATCATTCGCGTGATTGGCTAGCCGTCGGTCGAGTGAAAAGTAAAGCAATATGACCGTGTGCGCCAAATCCAGGTAAGGTTCACGCCACATACGTGTTCACACTAACCTAAACAAAGTGAATTTTTATTTTACATTTTTTCATGTTATATTTCTGTTTTATACATGTTATGTTCGCGTTATCTGTGATCTGTCATGAGGCGACCTCAGAACTTCTTCTAAAAACTCCATATTTTTAACTTTTTAAGTTAAAGAACGATTAAGTCGCCCTAACCAAGAAATCTTGACAGGTTAGATTTAACGGTGGTTAACGTTAAGGGAGGATTAACTTTTTAACCGATATTGGTGGAACTGGCCCCTAGTATCCTTACATCACGAGAATGCGTTCGACCATCAAACGGTAAATTACGACAAAAGGCGGCGACACACGGTCTTTAAGGAGGGAGATAGGGTCATGCGCAAAGTCCAGGTAACATTCCAACAACGAAAGGATTCGGGGGTAAAAAGCAAGGACCGCTCGTCGAGGTACGCGTTTTAGGACCTTCAGTTTACGACTTAGGGGCGGAAGACGGACAATTGGTAGGAAAATTTCCAAAAAAGCTTCTAGTCCCCTAACACGATGAGGGACCACCTAGGGAGGGGGAGTAGGTAAACAATATGTAGACAACCCTTCCCAGTAGTTCTCCTAATTCCTTGCATGCAAGGGGTATGATTTGAAAGCACCCGCTTTTGGTAGAATGAACCTTAGCCCCAAATGGGGTATTATCTAATGATTAGAGCAGGCGATGATGCTGACATCGAGAAATTTCCCCTTTCGACAGCTGCAGCGGAGTATCAGAGAAGGCTAAGGAACCACACCACTCCACTCAGGTCAAGGCGGGGCCGAGCCGACGAGATTCGGCGTCCAGCAGGGACAGTCCGGTACGACTAGCGACCCAGGAGGGAACGAGTGACGAATCCTCGGGTACAAAGGAACGCAGCCGCCCACAGAAACATGTCCGGGAGTAGGACCGCTGGCAGCGTTTGAGGTAGGAGACAATAGCATCTGGAATCACGAAAGCTCGACGCGACCGCGAGGAGGCGGAAGGAAGAGGCCAACCGCAAATCCCGCAGGAAGGAGCACGCCAGGCTCCAAGTAGGAAGAAAAGGAGCGGAGGCGCATCGCGGGCTTCTGGCGAAGCAGCAGAGGGCAGACTGGGGTAGTACGGTAGGCACCCAGGCCCACCAGAGCCATGGGGACGTCCCCAACGATGCCATTCATCCTGGTTGCACACCCCAGAACAGTCAGCGGCGTCAGCCGCGGATCCGTGGCGTCCCGAGTAGCAACACGTACACTAGATGAGGAGGGCGGAGTGGCCGACCCGGGGGCACTTCGAATGAAGGGCAGCAACTTTTTTTTCTTCCCTTTTCTCTTCATCGTAGTTTTATTTTTTTTCTACGTTTGTTTTTTTGATTAGGCACCCGTTATCCATCGTGGAGATTACCACCAAATTTTTTATTTTTGTTACGCATGGAGGTCGTGATCAGTGCGTAAACCACCAATAAAAGATAATCTGGAATAGATAAGCAATGGTGACGAAGCAATGGTCCTGCAAGACGACGGAACGAGGGAAGAAAGTCAGAGTTGGCTTGAGGACCGGAGAGTACGGTTATACCAAAAAACTTGACACACGGAATATAAAAGGAGGATGGATTCTAAAGACGGAATAGCGAGTGATTGCCGGTGTGGTCGGGAGAGCATTGACGAAGACCCCCTCGCGGCTTGAAGCCTGGAGGGACGTTTGACTCACAGACCGACGGCAGGAAGTTGAGGTGAACGAATCCCTCCAAACGACCAGGCAGGGAAGATGCCAAGAAGACTAGAGGTCGTAGAGCATGGCGCCGGTGTCTCCGGCCACCTTCTCACACAGTGCGCGGGTTCCTTGAACCTCGTTTCTCTCCGCGTCTCTTCGCTGCACCACAATATAAAGTAGCTAAAGTCGTGTTGATTCTCGGGATTTGAATTATAGAATCATAAATTTTCCGAAAGCATGGATTCCTTCCACTTGTTTCTATTTTAAGAAAGTTAGGTTAGAATTGACTTCCGCGTAGTTACGTGTGATTGAGAAAAACATGGATTCCTTCAATTTATTTCTGTTTAAATAAATAGGTTAGAATTTACTAGGGTGTGATTTCGTAACGAAGTGTAGTTATTTCTCTCTCTCACCCACGAGAGTTACCTCCCCCCTCCCTTACTCGTGTTGAATCGGAGCTAGAGGACGCCAGGGTACTTCCGACATGATTCTGATAGGGGGACCCTATCTGGCAACGACTAAAAATTAAAAGGAGCCTCGAGGGTTGTTCGTGGGTCAGAAATGTGTGACACACGAACTCGGTATATTCAGGTGTGACAAGCAGGTAAGTGGCATTCGTCTTGTGGTTAGGTTTCCCACCTGGGCCACCCCCGGCCAGGTGGTGATTAGCGGTGGAAACGCGCAATTTGGGAGGCCTGGTGTATGTATGTATATATATATTACAAAATTGTCATAAGGACAACTTCAGGATTTCGCCGAAAGCGGGTGCTTATCTGAAAAATTGCACCCGATCCCATTGAAATCGCCGTAAAAAAAAGTCGACAAAGCGACCCAAGGCCGTCCGCCTTCTGCATTTTCCCGCAAGTTTTTTAGCATATTACTCACACGCAGGGAGGCTTTTCAGGCTACTAACCAGTGAAAGCTTGGCACCTCCAAGAGCGCCTATGATAAGGACGATTAATTTTACAGAATATTTCGGGTACAATCTCCTTGGCTATGATGTTTTTGTCAGCTGGTGCCGAAAATTCGATAACGAACATGATTCACTTCTCAAAGTCAAGGAGAAATATGTCAGGCCTCGAGTGTGCAATAGAAACAATTGTCGATGCGTGGCACGCCCTGCAGCTATCATCGGGAATATCTCAGCTTAAAATGAAGAATATATATATATATATATGTATACAGGGTGTTCAAAAAGTCTCGATACACCTAAATATCTTTCCAGGTAAATATTTTTTCAAAAAGGTCAAGGTCGTTCTTGAAGTAACTTTTAACGAGGAAGTTATTTCAAGGTCAACCTTGTTTTACATTTAGCGTTACCCAGGAACAACGACGTGGACGTAATAAAATCTGTTGCCTTTGGGGTGCTTGATTTACGTGAGACCCCTTGCCTCTCACGTTGGGTGTTTGACATCTTATTTCAAGTGCTCGAATTGTTCTCCATTCACCTCTTGACAGTATGCTAATCGGTAATAAAAAGCATCAATAGTGTTTTGGATCATTTCAGTGGGAATAATAGCTGACTCATCAATGATCCTTTGCCGTAATTCTTCTAAATTTTGGGGTTTCCTTTTGTACACCCTATCCTTCAGATAACCCCAAAAAAAATAATCTAGAGGCGTCAAATCAGGTGACCTACCTGGCCATTTAATAGTGCCCCTCCGTCCTATCCACCGATCAACAAATACCTTTGTCTAAGTAAGCGCGAACGTCTCATCCATAGTGAGCAGGTGCACCGTCCTGCTGAAACCATATGTCTTCAAAGTTTTCTCCGGCTATTTTTCTGATTGCAGGAACTATTGAATGTTGAAGCATAGCTTCATAGCTTTGAGCATTTAAGTTTCCAATAATGAAAAATGGTCCTATAATCATATTATTAACTATTCCAGCCCAAACATTTAGTTTCTGCGGATACTGAGATTTATCTTCTCGAATCCAGTGAGGATTTCCATTTAGCCAATATCTGCAATTATGTCTATTTAAAGTTCCGTCAAGTTGGAAATTTGCTTCATCAGAAAAAGCTATGTTTGATGGAAAGTTGGGATGTTCAACTATGCGTGACATGTCGTGACATGCGTGATCATGTTTTCAGAAAACTAAACGCGACGATCGAAATCGTCTTCATTCAACTTGTGAACCAGTTTCACTTTAAATTGATGGAATTTTGCTCTTTTCAGTACGTTGTGTACAGAAATATTACTTATGTCATGCTCTCGAGCAACTTTGCGGATGGAAGTATGCGGATTTTCAATGAATGATAGCAAAACATCTAGTGACTTCTCCTTATTTGTTGCTGACGTT
>JAAAKG020140597.1:0-12069 GCA_010014905.2 Druon quercuslanigerum
ATTATTGCAGTCGCTTTTATCTCCCTTTCTTTTGTATATTGGCACGATAATCGCTTTTTTCCAATCACCTGGGAATTCCCCTACTTCGATGCATAGATTTATCATTTGATATAATAGAGTTGAACATAATGTAGAAAATTACAGTTGTCGATACTTTGACATTTAATTTTAAAAGTCATGCGTACAAATGTGGGTGAAATACAGAAACCGAGCACGTAGCGCCAGATAATATATTATCAAGCGCAAAGCGCGAGAACCAACATTGCGCGCACTAAGCGCGCTCAAAATTTCTGCGGGCAGATTTTTTACAATTGAGAACAAAATAAACTCAGTTTTACTTAAAAAATTACTTCGAGCGAAAAAAGAAAATAATATTTAAAATGAGTGTGCACAAACGTTAGACAATACTAATCGCGTTTGTTTACAATGTAGCTTAGTTTCAATTGAAATAACTAATGAATTCCTATTCGCTGGATGACGTAAGCAATCAATTATAATGTTTAAAATAATAATATAATTTATTTAAATGAAATAATAGATTTGTAATATGCAGGCAAATAATGAAATGTTGATTGTATATTGTAGAATATAAAAAATTAGTATGAAGCGCGCGTAGCACCAATCCTGAAGCTGCCTGGGTATTATCTTCTGAGTGACAGTGTAGTCTAATGTAGTTTAATTGGGCCACGGCGAATTCCATGATATCGTGTGTCAGACTTAGCACAGCTGATTACAGAGGATGCGTCTTCGAGACAAGTACAGAATTGTAGGCTTTATTTCAGGGCAGACGTATTTTAACTCAAGAGACCGTTTTACTAAATTAAAAATTATATCTTGTCTCTTAATTTTCGAATTCTCGGGAAAGCCGCTTCATCCAGTATTTTAATTTTAAATAACAGTTTCTTCGTTCTCTTTCCCACATCTTTATTTGAATTATAATTGACCTAATAAATACATTTTCATATTCATTGTAGTATTCCAAGAAATGATCAATAATTACATATAAAATCAAATAATTTATTATATAATATGGCGAAAATAATTCATTCTTTGGAATTATGATTTTCGCACAAATAAATATATTTAAAACTCAGTCATATATTAATTTACAAATGAAAATAAAAATGAAAATACATTTGTAATTTAATAAAACTTCACTTAAAATATGTAATTGAAACTTCAACCTGACCATCTGGTTTATTTCGGCAAATAATGGAAGGGTTTCTACTAACTGGGAAAACTGTGGGAAATAGTCGGAAATTAAAGTAAACCCTAAGATCACCGGGAATTAACCGAGAATGCAAAATTCGAGCTGGGGAATCACATTTAAAGTTTAAGCAAATGTGCATTTTAAAAGGTTTTAGAGAATCTAAAAAATTTTGTCACCATATTTGGGAAAAATTAAAATGAGTTTTTGTTTTTAAAACTTAGTTTTAAGAGAATGTTTCAAAACATTTCACAAGATTTACAAAACTCTCAAATGAGGATCCGGAATATTTTAGGGCCATTTTTCTAATTATATAAGATTATAGAATTATAGAAGTTAGAAAGGGCTGAAACTGTAGTATAATGTAGTTTATAATATCCTGATCAAAGAAAGTCCTTAGACACTGAGGAGTTCCACGGACCCTCGAGGACTGTTGGACACCATGCTCAAGGATCATGCCGATCTCTCTGTTCCATTGATATTTTGTAGTGTGGGTTCTCGCGAACAATAATATCCATGTCTTAATGTCGAGAAAAGGATACTTTTTCGTGGGTGCTGTACCAAAGTTCACGTTTCGTGCATACTAGAGGAGTTCCACTAGCCCTCTCGGATTGTTTGACACCACACTCAGGAATCATGCCGAACTCGCTGTCTCTTTGATATTTTGTAGCTTGAGGCCTCCTGATCGATAATCTTAATGGCATGCCCAACTCTCTGTCCATCCAATTGAGGAAAGAAATCCGGGTAATCAAGACAATATCAACACGATATCAGTGCACGATCCGGTCTATGAAGACAATACCGGAGTATTATTCAGCCTGTTAAGGCAAGATTAAAGAATGATCAGGTTAATAATAGCAATATTCTGGTATTTTCCAGCCAGTTAAGGGAAGATTATGATACGATCCGACCAAGGAAGGCAAATCGGAAAGTGTTTAAACCAGTTATAGCAACATTAGTGTATGCTTTGGTATTGGATGACGCTCTCATCAGTAAAGGCAGCAACGAGAATTAATTTGCTCAAACAAGACGAGTTTTGGTATATCATTCTACTATTCCCTTTGACCCGCATCCGCAATATTATTAATCATAGGTCTGCTTGGGTTCTTTACTGCTGGCTAATGGCGCGCATATCCTAAATACCATAATATGCTTGCTGCATGTGCACATGATCCGACTCTCTTGACCCCAGTTAGTACAGTAGTACCCCAATTCAATGTTTTGTGCTTCATCCAGCTGTAGCTGCTGATCATCAGCTGCTTGAACCAAGTTATCTTCTACATAGGATATCCAGGATATTTCGTTGCGCGTCTGAAACGAGAATACACTTGCACTCTATTAAACCCGATTCATCGATTAGTTCGTCCAACCCCAAATCTTCCATTCGCTCCCTGTCAAACTTATCTTGGATGTAAGCTGCTTCTAGATTCAGCTGATAGATTCCTACCGTCAGTTTCTTCAGATAATTCATATCCAGCCTAGGGAAATGAGGTACTTGGTGTTCATTAAGTTGAATCCATCTGGCTTTCCTGGTATGCAGGTTGTCAATTGTAACTCTAGCCTAGACGACGTTTGGTTTACGTGATTTTCATAACATTGTCTGGTCGATACTTGTTGAGGATCGCCCCAGCAATACGGTAAAAATCTCCGATGGTAATGGCATGTTTCATGTTCATGAGATTACCGAAGAACTTAAAGACAGATTTTATGAGGCTATTTCGTGCCTGTACGATCCACCTTGTCTTAGTGATCAGTCTTGAGTCATTTTCTTCTTCTCTATATCAAATTGCCTTTGTCCACGCACTAACAGAGGTAGCATTTTATGGTTAATACCAAGATTTTTAAGAAGCGGTTGGCCATCACGATAACCACAGTCCATAATGATAATGATAATGTCATCGTTTTCGAACCATTCTCGCATTCCATTAACATCGATTTCATATTCATCAGTAAGCATGGCAGCATCGTTGTATCGAGTCAGAAAAGCAGGGCCCGTGAATGTCCAAAATATAGCCGTCTGGAGCTGCAACTAAGGCTGGCTTAATTAAGTAACGACCTTTATGAACGCAGTATGTTTGCCTGATTGCTCTGAAATTTCTGGGTTTATGGATATATACATAAGTTCCTTCTATATAGGCAATCACTTTTGGAACTTCAGGAGTGGGATTATAAAGTTCATTTGCGAAGTCCGTTACATGTCTGCATGTACTGCTCTCATGTTATAGCCGTCAACTCTATGTTGTTGGGAACAAAACGTGTCATCAAAGATCTTTTCACAATAGAAATAGTTATACATTTTGCCTGCTATCGTATCCAAAAGTAACTTTTAAAAAGTCATCACTCAGCCCTTGGCGAAGCTCACAAAAAAACATCATCAAATCCTTATTACTAATATGGCGATATATCCATCAATCTTGTACAGCATCACCTACTTTCTTTATTATTAAAATCAGGCTCATCAAAATCAGGCCTTGCAAAAAATATTGCAACTGGACACCAGACAAGCGATGAGGCCTATTGCAAAATTCTAAGCCTTGCAGTAGGACGTTTGATATAAAGCCACTCACATCCAAATGTCCAGGGCAAGAACGAGTTAATTCGGGTACGTAAATATTTTTTTTTAAACATTAACCCTACATTTCACCGACAACCAGGTCACATCTTGCATTCTGATACAAAATGTTTTTAAAAACATTAAGGTTCAGACAATTAGGATCAAGTGGTAATTCATTCTTCTCCATAATAATGCTTCAATTGCAGTTCAGGCATATCCTCGTATTTGCATTAATCTCTTGAGGAGCTATTTCATGTTCAGCACGACGATAAATTGCGATTTGTTGTTTTTGTCATGGCTCGTGGCTGTAAGGCGATTGCACATATGTAGGAACTTATTCTGACGGGCGGCATGACTAAATTCCAGGTATAGGGCAATTCTTCAGCGTTCTTTTTTATAAACTTAACTTTAATATCAACCAAACATTGCCCCAGGCGAAGAAAATAGAAAGTTAATGCAGAAGTTGTGTCAAGAGTAAACTACAAAGATTCTTTCAAACAAAGGACATACATATTACATAATGTAATGTAATGTAATCTAATATAATCATTATGACAACCGATTTTCAAAATCAAAAGTTTCAAAATTGACAAACAAAAGAGACTATGGTTCATAAACAAACTATTACGTGCATATTTTGTAACCAAATTAAAACGTGGCGAGGTTATGAATGGAATGTAGGGCTAATGTTGTTGTAAAAAGAAACTATACGTAAGGGAATCAATTCGCTCTTATCCTGCAACCATTTGTTATGTATAGTAGTTAAACTACCCCCTATTGCCATCCCCATATTTAGTCTAGACGACGTAAATGACGGGAAGGGCACAACTGTGCACCGGGTCATCTGTGCACGTGCCTATAGTAGCGTACCATCTATGCTCGTGGACATTTAGTCATTTTATATTATTTTTATTTTATTTTTTATTTTATTTAGTCATTAAGACATTTAGGTAACATTTAGACATACTCAGTTGGGAGTGTCCCATCTGTGCACATTGATGTGTAGAAGTGGACAAATGGCCTAGTGCACAGTTGTGCCAATGGCCACCGATGTGCACAGATGGGCTCATGCACAGTTGCTCTGTGCACAGTTGTCCGTCACCTGCAATTGACAGGAACTGATTAATTAGTTCAAATAAGTTGTTTCAAATTTAGTTCCGAAAACTGCCAATTAACATTTTAAAGTAGTTAAACTACCCCCGGGCGCCCTTCTCATTCTTAAGTCTTGATGACGTAGTTGGTAAAACATGATTAATTGGTTGAATGAGGAATTATGCTGTTGGTAATGTAACTTCACATTCAGTTTATTTTACCATGATCCGAAAACCACTAATTCATTTTTTTACGACATGTAAACTACCCGCAGACACCCACTCAATATACGTATATAATTGGTGATGTTTAATTAAATTCAGATTGTGTTAGCCTAATCCAAAAACTACTAATTAATTTTTTTACAGTAGTTAGACTGCCCCCAGACACACTTTTCATACTTTAGTCTTGACGATGTGGCTAATAGGACCAGTTTAATTAGATTGAATAAGTAACTGAAAGGCGACCTACGATGCAACACCGACAAAAAACTATCCATCTCTCAACCTTCAGTTCTAGATATTATAAATCAGGGGACCCTAAAATACAAAATATGAATGGAACAGAGATTTCGGCATGATCCCTGAGCATGGTGTCAAACAGTCCTTCAGGGTCGGTGTAATTATTCTCACCTGTATGAAAAGCGACCTTCGTTGCAACACCGATGGAAAAGTATCCTTTCGTCGAGCTTCAGACATAGATATTATCGTTCAGAGGGTCCTAAACTAAAAAATATCCAATGGACAGTGAGTTTGGCATGATCCCTAAGCGTGGTGCCAAACAGTCCTAGAGGGCCCGTGGAACTCATCGAGTATCCATGCAACACGTTAACTATGGTACAACACCCACGAAAAAGTATCTTTTTCTCGACATTCAGGCATGCATATTATTGTTTGGAGGGACCCAAACTACAAAATATGACAGAAACAGAGAGTTGGTCATGATTTGGTCCCTCCTATCTCGAAACCTTGCGTTTTTTGGACCCAGTGTCTAAGGACTTTACTTGATCAGGATATTATAAACTACATTATACTACAGTTTCAGCTCATTTGATCTGGACCATATTTTCCATAGATATGTGCGGGGTCCTTTATGCGAAATTTAAAAAAAAATTGAATCAAATAATTTGAAAAGAAATTCATAAGTTTTAAACAGATTCAAATTAATAAAAAATTAGAAAATATTTCAAAAAATTTAAGACAACATGTAAGTTTTTGAAGATTTTAAAAGTTTCTAAGAAATTTGGAAGGTTTCAAGAAAAAAAATTTTCTTACATTCCTGGGAAAATTATTAATGATTTTCTGTTAAAAAAATAAATTTTTAATTTTACCTTTTTACTTGAAAATATAATTGATGGGTTGAAAATGAATTTGTTTGATTGAGGATTCGTCTGCTTTTTTGAAAATTCCACTTTTCTCGTTGAATTAAACTCTAATTTGTTCAAAATTAATTCTTTTTTGTTCTTTTTTGTTGTTGAGGAATTAATTTTTTTAAGTGAAAATTTAAGTATTCCATTTTTTGTGGAAAATGATATTTTTTAGTTCAAAGTTATTGCATTTTGTTAAAAATTTGTTTGTTTAGAAAATTAATATTCTGGGTTGAAAATTCAACTTTTTGTGGGAAAACTCAGTTTATTGGTTGAAAATGATTTATTCTTTCGTTTGGAAATTTCGCATTTACTAACTGAAAATTGAACTGTTTGTTTAAAAATGCAACTATATTTCGTTAAAAATTCTTATTTTTGGCAGAAAATCCATTTAAGATTCAAATATTTGTTTTAAGATTAACTTTTTTGTTGAAAATTCTTCTGTTTTCCAATATAATTTAAAACTGTAAAGATTTCAAAAAATTATTATTCAATCGGCTTATCGCGAACACCGAATACATTGAATATTATTTATAAGAATTATTTACCAATTAAAATACCAAGAAAAGGTGACCAAAGATATGGTATGAAAAAATAACACCTGTCATGTTAATCCAATCTGCTCAAACAGCTAGACAACGAAGTTGTATTATATTTGCCGTATAATGTGTGAACAAATTTTCTGAATAATGAAACGAATTTCGTATGCCGAAAAGTCTGAAGCAATAGTAATGTAATTGTATTAATTTTTACTGGACACCAAAAAATATAAAAATATACTTTTTTTAATATAATAAGATATCACAATACATCAAATGACATACATGAAAACGTTACGATAAATGTGTTTTATTGTGAATTCTAGCAAGGGATGATTTGATATCTAGAACCCGGGAAATACCGAGCCGAGAAATAACCAGTAATTTGGTGGTCGAAAATTAGTAGACTCTCTGAATGGATTTAAGCTACATATTATAATTTTGAGATTAAAGCGTTATCCAATTGAAAGCACTCTGAATTAAGTAGCCTATAAACTTATAGAATGTTCGTATATAAGTGAATAATAATTTTAATTGAATCAGTTCCAAAATTTGATTTTTTGAAGATAATATCCGTACAAATTTGTTTCAAGTAGGCAGTTTTCCAAAATGAGCTTTCAAATTTCTCCTTCAGTTAATTTAAAAAATTATTTTAGTATTTTCTTAATTTTTTTCAAGAAACGTGATATTTATGTTTCGATTATTCTTTACATTACAAAATTTAACACGTTAATGAAATTGAGAGTTTTCTATGGTCAAACAGTTGAAAGCTGACCAATTTTTGAAAATGTTTTTTACATTTTCGTCGCTTCCAGATAATGACTTCAAAAATTCGAAAGATTTTTTTTATTGAAAGTTTTATCTTTCTAGTGGCTTTACAAAATTATTTTCCAAACTTTAATGGTTTCTAAATTAAACATGCCCTTAGAAGGCATTCTTTTAAAAATCTTCAATGCTGACAGTTTAACAATTGAACAATTCCATTGAATTAAAAACTTAAAACTTTCCAATTATACTTATGACTCTCTACCCAAATTCGTCTTATTTTATTGGGATTTCGATGATATATTCTAAGGATTAAAAAGTTGGCATCAATCCCAGAAGATCTTTACTCAGAAAAATAATTTTTAACCAATGTTGGGTTACATGAAACATAACATTAATATTCTTATTTGTTTGGAATGTTTTTAAATAAGATACCTAAAATTATGAAGGCTTTTCAGATTGAAATAATTACCGTTAAAATCAAGTTTAATTTTTAAACATTTAAAGTTAAATATTTACCTAAAAAATTTTTTAAATATTGCACGATGCAAAATTTAAATAAATTAATTATCAATATAATCATATACTTATTTAAAATACAAAATTCATTATAAAATGTTAGGAAAAATAATGTATTTTACAGATGGCCTTTACGCAAATTATTAAAAAAAGATTTAGATACAAGTATTTTTTCTTGGTTATACATATATTCATATTTAAGTGACTGGTTTAAAAATATTCATCGCTTTACCTTCAATCTGAAGCTCACACGTGTATTACTTTCGTGTTGGAGCGAGCATAATCTTTTGATGAAAAAAGAGAAGCTCAATCATTTATTCTGTGTGAGAATTTTATTAATAATATGCTGACTGTGACAGCATTTCAGGAGACTCGTTTATCAGTCGATTATTGGATTCTCTGTGTATTCAGCGTTAGGTATGCCAGCTATCCATTACTCGTAATACGCGCCGTGCTGTCTGCCCAATTCCCACTTCCCCCTTGTTAATTCGACATTTACGCCATTTCCGCTTGGAGACTCACTCGGCTAGAGATTTCTTAGTAAAACCCACGCCATCATTAATGGCTCTTAGAGAGGTGGCACACCGCCGTCAATGATGAGTTTGTCTGAACTCGATTCTTCTGATTCTCATAGATTTCGGCTCATAAAATCTCAGCTCTTTTAGCTTTTTCCTAAGTCCTTTGATATATTTCTTTTGTTTTGCAGGAATTCTCGCTAATGATTCAGATTTTTCAACTAGGTTTTAGCAATTGGTTAGCACTTTCTAGAATCTATTTAGAATCAATTTAAACACATATTTCTATAGTTTAAATCATAAACTTAAATTTTTCTCAAAATGTTACAAAATTATGAAGTTTGATTTGAATTTTCCGTTTAGCATTAAAAGACCTCTTAGACTTGATGCCAAAATTGGAATTTTTTTAATGGTACTAATTTTTTGACACAGCTATTTTTTTATTCTGGATTTTACACTCTTTCGAAATCCGTCGTAAAATTTTAAAATGTCAAAAGTTAACGGCTGTAATTTTTTTGAAAATCAGCTACTTTCATACAAAAAAAAATATGCCCGCTGTGCGAGTACATTTTCATTGTGCGTCACGCCACAATATTAAGCAAGCCTAGGGGGTAAGCGGGTTTGGTCTCGCTCTTCGCATTCGCCCTACGTTTAATGCGTGCATTTCAACTGCATTTGTTCAAATATTAAAAGTATAGTAGCTTAAATCGAAATTTGTGATTTAAATCCCTGTTGAACCACAGTTATAAATTTGACTGGTATTGTTTTTTAATTTGTTTTTATTGAAGGTTCTCAAAGCACCTGCGGTTTTGACGATTGCATTCTGATTTCGATACTTGCGCTCGAGAATTAATTCATACAGACGGTTCTCTTTTTAAAAAAAAGTATGTAGACAAAATGCAACGAAATAAAAGAATTAGACATGTTTTTCATTATTCTGTTAATAAAAAAATATAAGATTTTTTAAAATTTGAATAAAACTATTTTATTAAATTTTTTTTTTTTTTGATAGATTAAGAAATTCCAATCTTCATTTTTGTTTGATATTTACAAGTTATCTTACTGACATTGTTCGATTGGACGCATATTAAATAATATCTAGATGCAGGCTTGTAGCTGCCACAACCACAGTGTTTGTATCTCATCCATTTCTGATTGGTGCGCATACATGCGCAATTTTATATTCGCCAAACACATAACGTACCCTCATCCATCAGTAAAGTGCTGACATGCTGGGCAAAATGTGGGCAAAATTTACAGGAATGTAGTAAGATTTTCTGGCATAACTTCATAGACAATTCTTTACGCATCTCGGAAAAATACGTATAACCTAATTTCCTCTAAAAAAACAATATATTTCATCCCCCAGAAATTCTGCAATTTTAAGTTTAGAACCTGCTTGATCAAAAATATATTCAATATTGATAGCATGCAAATTTAAATAAAAGTTAATGAATAATGATTGCTGAGAATTTTTCTTCTACCAGAAATGCATCAGGTTGTGGTAAATATACTCTGGTGTATAAATGCTACAATCCTATAGTGTGGTTGTGACAACTACAGCGTATACTGTTGGCAACCACACAGTAAAGAACCTGATAACTTTAGACTGAGAGACCTTTTGTTAAAATTAATAAAAAAACTGATTTAGAATTTTGTGTAATATCGTTCCAAAATAGGGAAGACCGAGGTTTTATTACACTTATTCTTATTACAATACCGAAGTTTAATATTATCATACGAGTATTTAAAACACGAAGACGAGAAAGTAGTATTCTAAATACGAATGGTTATGAATCTCCATTTCAAGAATTAACACTGTGTAAGAATTATATTCTTTTTACTGAATTTTCGAAAAATAATTTGAATAAGAAAAATGGAGAATTTCATAATCTCGAAAACGTATTTTAGAAATTGACATTGTCAATATGAAGTTGACAGAAACCAAACTATGAAATCATTATTCTTGATTTTTCATAAAGTTTCGTTTCAGAATGCTCCTCAATTGTTTTTTCCATTATACGATCAAGCCGGAAGGTTATGTTTCACAACATTTTAAATACAAGTCAACTCTTTCTATTTTCAATTCATACTATTTATGCTCTAAGGTAATAAGATTTAGTTCAATGAGTAAAATTTATAAAATATTACATCTAAATACACTTAAGTTTATTATACTGATTTACTGAGATATAAAATTAGAGAATGTTATACATACAAGAATATTATCAGTTCCTTTAAAAAAATCTGTTTTATAAAAAAAAATTTAATTATTAAACGTGATAAAATGCTTGATCTATTTATTAACAAAAAGACTGAAGCAACAAATCACTCGTGAAAAAGGGCCCAGATGTTTGTTATTAGGGAATGCGTTAGTGCTTTAGGTAAGTTAGGTTCCAATCTCGCCACAGCCGTTCCGATTCTTCATAGCGATTAAGCGTACGATTATGTATTTAATGAATAGACTAATTATATAATAATAAAAATAATAATTGTACGCGTGTGTCCGTGTTTACTTGTATTTAATTTGTGTATTTAATTCCTCCTTCTCATGGCTGAATCTTTTGGTGGAGTGAGTTATTTTTCATATAGTCTTTTGAGATTCTCATATGCTTTGTTTGGCAACTTCAAAAGATGTTTTCGCTATTTCGAATAAAATGTATTGCTATCGTTTTAACTTCGCTTGTCAACTTTGATATAGTGAATTTAAAATTCTCGCAAGTTTAATAAGAGTTAATGCGACATCCTTTCCATTTTTTCAAACAAAAATATTAGTTTTGACGACTGAAACCCACGATCTTAATTTTTGATACTCAAACCCTGTTTTCCCTATTTTGAAACGATATTATGCTAAATTCTCATTCATTTTTATGATTTATTCTAACAAAAAGTCTCTCAGTTTAGTCTCTAGACAAACAGCTATTTGGTTGTAGGAACTGCAGTTGTAGTTGGCCCATATTCTACTATTTTTTGTGATTGTTACATAATTATTTATGGATATTACAACCATACAGTTTCTTCCGTGCGCCTTAAGCGTACGGAAACGAGCGTAGCGGGCAATGAGACCGTTCTGGCGCAGCAGGAATTTTTTTCCTGGCCGGTAATCTGCGTGTTGGGTTTCGTCTTCTACAGTTTAGATCAGAACATTAGTATTGTTCCGTTTCTTCTAATATATTGTAATTTAAAACGGAACATTTTTAATTTCTTAAATAATGAAAATTATATTCAAAGTATTTTGAGTGCGAAAGCCCAAACAAGTTGTGTAGATTGTGCGCGTTGGTTAATGATTACTGATATATCATGATAATATGATAATGTATTACACTAAATTACATTATTAGAAGAAAATTAGCGATGCCAATATTCTGATCTCGACTACTTCTTATTAAAATGATTTTTTCAATATAAAAAATCTGCCCGCTGCGCGGGCACATCCTCATCGCGCGCTTCGCGCGCGGCTCGCTTCGCTCGCAAGTTTGAGCGCGCCTGGGGCGCGCACCTGTTGGATCTCG
>JAAAKG020140598.1:0-12069 GCA_010014905.2 Druon quercuslanigerum
CAGAATTTAATGCTGTTATATTTTTCCTACACACAATTGTTTTTACAAAGAAGATTTCCTACACAAAATTTAATATTGTTTGATACTTTTATTTTTTTTCTACACAAATTATTGTCTTCACAGAATTAAATAGTAATATTTTATTATCTAGATAGTTTTTTAATATAATACACAAAAATATTACACAGAATACTTCGTACACAGAATTTAGTATTGTTTAATACTTTAATTTTTTTTCACAAAATATTTCCTATACAGAATTTAATACTGTTATATTTTTTCTATACACCATTTTTTTGCTCAGAAGATTTCCTACACAGAATTTAATATTGTTTAATACTGCATTAAGTGTACAACATTAAGTGTACAAATTTTCCTAAAATCATTTTAATTTGTATAGGATCTAATTTTGGTAAAGAACATTTTATGCACTGTTTTAAATAAGTTACGTAGAATATATTTAGTGCAGGAAAAACATTGGACATAATATTTTTGTTGCACAATGATTAGAAACTATCTTGATAATAAAATGGTAGTATTTATACTGTGTCGAATATACATATTCTGTGTAGAAAATATTTTTTGTAGGAAAAAATAAAAGTATTAAACATTATTAAATTCTATGTAGTAAATCTTGTGTGCAGGAAAAGTTTGGTGCAGGCCAAATATAAGAGAATTTATTAATGTTATATTTTTCTGACACAAGATTTTAACTACACAGAATATTTCCTACACAGGATTAAATATTGTTTAATACTTCAATTTTTCCCTACACAAAATATTTTCTACACAAAATATTTCCTATACAAAATTTAATACTGTTATATTTTTCATACGCACCATTTTTTCTACACAAAATATTTCCTATACCGAATTTAATATTGTTTGATACACAAGCATTAAGTGTAAAACTTTTTCTAATAACATTTCATTTTGTGTAGGAAACTATTTAGTGTAGGAAAAATGTTCGCAGAATATACATATTCTGCGTAGAACATATTTTGTGTAGGAAAAAAAATAAAAGTATTAAACAATAGGAAATCTGTGTAGGAAATCTTCTGTGTAGAAAGAATATTTTGTAGGAAAATATATCAGTATTAAATTCTGTGTAGGAAACATTTTACCTTAAAAAATATGTCAGTATTAAATTCTGTGTACGGGATATTTTGTGCAGAAAATATTTTGTGTAGGAGAAATATCACATTATTAAATTCTGTGCAGAAAAAAAAATTGTGTAGAGAAAGTTATCTGTAGGAATAGTATGATTAGTGTACTTGTGTACAATATATTTTGCGTAAAATAAAATTGTGTAGTAACAGCGTTATTAATATTAAATGATGTGTAGGAAATATTCTGTACAGAAAAAAATTGGTGTAGGAACAATATAACATTATTAAATTCGGTCTAGAAAAAATTTTGTGTAGACAAAGTTTTTTGGAGGAAAAATATGATCAGTATGCTTGTGTGCAATATATTTTGTGTCAATTAAAATTTTGTGATAACGGGTGTAACCAATTAAATTATGTGCAGGAAATCTGTGTAGAACAAATTTTTGTTAGAAAAAATGTAACAGTATTAAATTCTGTGCAGGAAACATTTTGCGTAGAAAAAATATAACAATATTAAATTCTGTGTAGGAAATATTTTGTGTAGAAAACATTTTTTGTAGGAGAAATATAACAATATTAAATTCTGTGTAGGGAATGTTTTGTGTAGAAAATATTTTTTGTAGGAAAAAATAAAAAATTTTAACGATATTAAATTCTGCGTAGGAAATATTCTGTGTCAAAACAAATTGGCGTAGGAAAAATATAACAGCAATAAATTCTGTACAGGAAAAATTTTGTGAAGAAAAAGTTTTTTGTAGGAAAAATATGATCAGTATACTTGTGTACAATATATTTGGTGTAGAAAAAATTGTGTAAAAACGGGTTTAACCCATTAAATTCTGTATAGGTAAAATTTTTTGTAGAAAAAGTTTTTGTAAGAAAACTAGGAGTAGTATACTTGTGCAAAATATATTTTGTGTAGAAAAAAATTATGTAGGAACGGGTGTAACTCATTAAATTCTGTGCAGGAAACATTTTGCATTGGAAAAAGATAACAATATTAAATTCTGTGCATGGGATATTTTGTCTAGAAAATATTTTGCGTAGGAAAATAATAAAAGTATTAAACAATATTAAATTCTGGATAGGATATATTTTGTGTAGACAGCATTTTGTGTAGGAAAATTAACAGTAATAAATTCTGTGCAGGAAAAATTTTGTGTAAAGAAATTTTATTTTAGGAAAAATATGATCGATATACTTTATGTACAATATATTTTGTGCAGAAAAAAGTTGTGCAAGAACGGGCGTACCCCATTAAATTCTATGTAGGAAATCTACTGTGTAGAAAAAATCTTCTGAAGAAAAAGTATAACAGTATTAAATTCTGTGTAGGAAACATTTTGCATTGGAAAAATATAACAAAATTAAATTCTGTGTATGGAATATTTTGTCTAGAAAATATTTTGTGTAAGAAAAAAAAATTTAAGCAACATTCAATTCTGCGAAGAAAATATTCTGTGCAGAAAAAATTTGATGTAGGAAAAATATAACAGCATGAAATTCTGTACAGAAAACATTTTGTGTAGAAAAAATATAACAATATTAAATTTTATGTATGGGATATTTTGTCTAGAAAATATTTTGTGTAGGAAAAAAATAAAACAATTAAACAATATTAAATTCTGCGTAGAAAATATTCTGTGTAGAAAAAATTTGGTGGAGGGGAAAATATAACAGTATTAAATTCTGTACAGGAAAAATTTTGTGTAAAAAAAAAATTGTGTAAGAACAGGTATAACCCATTAATTTCTATGCAGGACATCTTCTGTGTAGAAAAAATCTTTTGTAGAAAAAGTATAACAGTATTAAATTCTGTGTAGGAAACATTTTGCATTGGAAAAAGACAACAATATTAAATTCTGTGTAGGGAATATTTTGTGTAAAAAAAAAAAATAAATGTATTAAACAATATTAAATTCTTCGTAGAAAATATTCTGTGTAGAAAAAAATTCGTGTAGAAAAAATATAACAGTATTCAATTATGTGCAGGAAAAATTTTGTGCAGGAAATGTTTTTTATAGGAAAAATATCATCAGTATACTTGTGTACAATATATATTATGTAAAAAAAAATTGTGTAAGAACAGGTATAACCCATTCATTTCTATGCAGGACATCTTCTGTGCAGAAAAAATCTTTTGTAGAAAAAGTATGACAGTATTAAATTCTGTGTAGGAAACATTTTGCATTGGAAAAAGACAACAATATTAAATTCTGTGTAGGGAATATTTTGTGTGAAAAAAAATAAATGTATTAAACAATATTAAATTCTTCGTAGGAAACATTCTGTGTAGAAAAAAATTTGTGTAGAAAAAATATAACAGTATTCAATTATGTGCAGGAAAAATTTTGTGCAGTAAATGTTTTTTATAGGAAAAATATCATCAGTATACTTGTGTACAATATATATTATGTAAAAAAAATTGTGTAAGAACAGGTATAACCCATTCATTTCTATGCAGGACATCTTCTGTGTAGAAAAAATCTTTTGTAGAAAAAATATAACAGTATTAAATTCTGTGTCGGAAAAATTTTGTGAGGAAAAAGTTTTTTGTAGGAAAAATGTGATCAGTATATTTGTGTCCAATATATTTTGTGTAGAAAAAAATTGTGTTAGAACAGGTGTAACACATTAAATTCTGTGCAGGAAATCTTCTGTGTAGAAAAAATTTTTTTGGAAAATATTACGTTATTAAATTCTGTGTAGAAAACATTTTGCGTTGGAATATAACAATATTAAATTATGTGTATGGGATATTTTGTCTAGAAAATATTTTGTGTAAAAAAAAATAAAAGTATTGAACAATATTAAATTCTGCGTAGAAAATATTCTGTGTAGAAAAAATTTGGTGTAGGAAAAATATACCAGTATTAAATTCTGTACAGGAAAAATTTTGTGTAGAAAAAGTTTTTTGTAGAAGAAATATAACAGCATGAAATTCTGTACAAAAAGCATTTTGCGTAGTAAAAATATAACAATAATAAATTTTGTGTATGGGATATTTTGTCTAGAAAATATTATGTGTAGGAAAAAAAGAAAACAATTAAACAATATTATATTATGTGCAGGAAATATTCTAGGTAGAAAAAATTTTGTGAAGGAAAAATATAACAGTATTCAATTCTGTGCAGGAAAAAGTTTGTGCAGAAATGGTTTTTTATAGGAAATATATCATCAGTATACTTGTGTACAATATATAATATGTAAAAAAGATTATTGAAGAACGGGTGTAACCCATTAAATTCTGTGCAGGAAATCCTCTGAGTAGAAAAAATTTGTTGTAGGAAAAATATCACAGTATTAAATTCTGTGTAGGACATTTTGCATTGGAAAAAGACAACAATATTAAATTCTGTGTAGGGAATATTTTGTGTGAAAAAAAATGTATTAAACAATATTAAATTCTTCGTAGAAAATATTCTGTGTAGAAAAAAATTGGTGCAGAAAAAATATAACAGTATTCAATTATGTGCAGGAAAAATGTTGTGCAGAAAAGGTTTTTTATAGGAAAAATATCATCAGTATACTTGTGTACAATATATATTATGTAAAAAAAAATTGTTCAAGAACGGGTGTTACCCACTAAATTCTGTGCAGGAGAAATTTTATGCAGAAAACGTTTTTTGTAGAAAAAATATGATCGGTATAAATGTGTACAATATACTTTGTGTAAAAAAAAATTGTGTAAGAACGGGTATAACCCATTAAATTCTCTGCAGGATATCTTCTGTGTAGAAAAAATAGTTTTTATGAAAAATATATAAGTATTATATTCTTTGTAGGAAAAATTTTGCGTAGGAAAAATATAACAATATCAAATTCTGTGTAGGGAATATTTTGTGTAGAAAATATTTTCTGTAGGAAAAAATTAAAAGTACTAAACAATATTACATCTTGCGTATGAAATATTCTTTGCATAAAAAATTTTGGTTTAGGAAAAATATAACAGTATTAAATTCTCTACAGGAAAAATTTTGTGTAGAAAGATTTTTTTGTATGAAAAATATGATCAGTATACTTGTGTACATTATATTTTGTATAAAAAAAATGTCTGTGAGAACAAGCGTAACACATTAAATTCTAAGTAGGAATAATTTTTTATAGAAATAGTTTTTTGTAAGAAAAATATCATCAGTATACTTGTGTACAATATATTTTGTGCAGAAAAAAATTGTGTGGGAACGGGTGAAACGCTCATATTACATACAATATCATATTATGACGATAAGTAAAAAAAATTTAAAAAAAATGCAGAGACACCAATTCGTCCTCGATCGAAGAAACGCGAAATGCGGTCGCAGGTGCCCGGGACTGATTAGGAAATAAACGTGAGGTTCCTGGCAGGCAGTTGAATATTTTTCAAGCAGGTGATTCTGCCGAACGGGACCAAAGGAGCTGCGCTGCGCTGCGCTGGTAGCCCATCAACTTCAGCAGAAGCCTCGTGCCAATGACAAGTTAATAAAGGTTCCCTGTTTTTCACCCCACCCCCTTTTTTCTTCTTTTTTGTCTTCTTCCTCTTCTTCTTAACAAATTTTTCCACTTAAAAGAAAAAGGACCAAGGTCTCAAATCCCCAGATGCATTTTTACCTCAGCAGATGTTTTCCAATTGCCTCATTTGCCTCACTCGTTATTATATGTATTAACCACCCTTCTTAAATTCAATAATTTATCATACTTTATATAGAGGAATTGACTAAAAATATAATTTTAATGGGCATTTATTTTTTTTTATAGAAGAAGGATTTGTCTCTGTTTTTGAATAATGGAACGATCCATAAACTACGTCAACAATTTTAGGCCATTGCCCCCTCAGTTGAGAACCTTTGATTTCTTTGAGAACCTCCCCCAATTAGCCTTTTAGTAAAACCCGATTTTATTTTTTCACTGATTTTGTGAAAGTTTAGAGTGTAAAGTGTAAAGTGTAAAGTCATTTTCAGAGTAAGTGTTGAAATGTGCCTAACTGAATTTTATGCAACACTTAACACGGATATTATTAAATTTTTAAACTAAGATAGGTAAATTTTTAACCAAAAATTAAATAGTTAAATATTAAATTAAAAAAATTATTTTTATAACATAAAAAACGATTTTTCTACAAAATAGTTCATTTCTTCACTAAATTATTGAACTTTTAAGTCAAAATTACGAATTTGCTATGCAAATCATTTGAATTATCAAATAAAAAATATATAATTTGGATAAAAAATTTATTTTGAACGAATTTGAACAAAATAGTTCAATTATAACAAAAATTTGAATTTTGAATAAAAAAGAACCATTTTCGACTAAAAATAGAATAGGTAAATTTTTGAATAACAAAAGCAATTTTTCAACAACAAAAAAAGAGAAAAAGGAATTTTCAATAAAACAGTTCAATTTCTAACCAGAGGTGAGTTTTTAAATAAAATTTGGAATCGTCGATCACAAAATGCATTCTTAAGGAAATCATCTTTGAAATCTAGTTAATAAATTTCAAACCAAAAAGATGAATTTCTAAACAAAAAGAGTAATTTTTTACCGAAAAAACGAATTTTAAACAAAAATGAAGAATTTTCAAAAAAAGTTGAACTTTTAAGAATAAAAAAGATCTTTTTAAAGAAAACAGTTTAATTTTGAAATATATCTGTTAAACTTTTAACTAAGAAGATGGATTTTCAAACAGAAATAATAATTTCTTAACAATAAAAACAATTTTTTAACATAATACCAGAGTTGAATTTTCAACCAAAATAAATAAATTTCTAAACAAAAAGATTAACTTTATACCAAAAAAAACAGATTTTTCAATACAATTTAAGAATTGTCGAACAAAAAGTTGAAAAGAAAAGATTAATTTACTACAAAAAAGAAAAATTTTAAATAAAATTCAAGAGTTCTGAACTAAAAATTTGAAGTTTTAACTAAAAAAGAATAATTTTTAAAAAACATTAATTTAATACTAAAAAGGACGAGTTTAAAATAACAAAATCAGGAATTCTGAACCAAAAAGTTGAATTTTTAAGAAAAAAAGCAAAAAATAAATTTTCTAATTTTTAAGAAAGTAGATCAACTTTAAAACCGAGTTGTTACATTTTTTACCATTTTTAAAAGTTGAATTTTTAAAAAAGAAAAAAATACTAATTTTGAAGAAAATAATTTATTTATAAAACTTATTTGTTATTTGTTTTAACCAAAAAGATGAATTTTCAAATATAAAGATTAATTTTTCACAGAAAAAAGAATTTTTAACAAAATTCTGGAATTGTCAACAAAAAGTTGAATTTTCAAACAAAAGTACTTGAATTTAAAAAAATACTAGCTTACAAAAAATACATAAATTATTCATCAAATATTTAAAGTTTTAACTAAAAAATATAAATTCTTAGTTAAAAATAAAGAAGTTGAAATTTCAGTCCAAAAAATTTATTTGTTTAAAGAAAAAACTGAATTTTCTACAAAATAATTTCATTTTTTTATTTAAAAAGGAGGAATTCTGAACAAAAAATATAATGCTTAGACGTCTTAATTAGGAAGAATTAAATAACAACGAAAAATAGGTAGATTTTTGTATTGAGAAAAAAAACAATTAAAAGGGGGAAACGGGGGAAAGGGGAAACATTTGAGTGACGAAACGAAAAAGGGGATAATCGGAGAATGTGGAAAAGAAAATTAAGTCTTTGTACATGTAAAGCAAAAAAAGAAGGAGAAAGGGAGAAAGGAGTAATAAGGGGAAGCAAACAAGGAAAAAAGGGGAATTCTTAAAAAAAGTGAATGAAGGGCACTATGCGAAAGAATCTTAAGTCTCTGCACACTTAAAAAGAGAAAACAAGAAAAATAGAGAAAAGGGGGAATAAGGTAAAAAGGGGAAATAAGGGGAAAATGGAGATAAGGGATTGTTTCTTCAAAGCAGAGAAAAAGGGGAAATTATTTTTAAAAAGCGAAAAATGAAAAAGGAGGATACTGGGTATAAGGTGGAAAGGGGAAGTTTCTTGAGAACAGGAATAAAAGAAAAATCCTTGAAGTAAGAAAAAAGGGGGAATCTGAGGAAGTGCTTGAAGTTTCTAAGCGAAAAAATAAAAAGGAGGAAAAGGGGAAAGGGGAAGGGAAAAGGGGATATAAGGGGAATTTTTTTTCGAAAACATAGAAAAAAGGAATTCTTTAAAAAAGGTAAAGGGGAAGAGGAAAGGGGAAATAATGTACAAAGGGAAAAGGGGAAAGGGCAAATAAGGGAAAATTTTTCGAAAACAGATTGAAAAGGAATTTGTTTAAAAAAAATGGTAAAAGACGGAATAGAGTAGATAGACGGATAGTATCTACAAAGCAGGGGAAAAAGGGAAATTCTTTTTAAAAAGTGAAAAATAAAAGGGGGCATAACGGGTATAAGGCGGAAAGGTGAGCTTTCTTGAGAACAGGAATAAAATAAAAATCCTTGAAGTAAGAAAAAAGGGGGAATCTGAGTAAGTGTTTGAGGTTTCTAAGCGAAAAAAATAAAAAGGAGGAAAAGGGGAAAGGGGAAGGGAGAAGGGGAAATAAGGGGAATTTTTTTTCGAAAGCATAGAAAAAAGGAATTCTTTAAAGACGGTAAAGGGACGGGGAAAGAGGAAGGGAAAAGGGGAAATAATGTGCAAAGGGGAAAGGGTAAAGGGGAAATAAAGGGGAATTTTTCGAAAACAGATCAAAAAGGAATTTTAAAAAAAAAAAGGGTAAAAGACGGAATAGAGTTACCAATCTTGGAATAATAATAATAATAATAATGAGTAAGATTTTGCATTCAAATGTCTAACTGTTAAAATCTCTCGTTTCAGGAAAAAAACGTGTTTCTATATTACATCCTGAGTGAAAAAAATTACTGCTACTGTAACTGATAGCCTGCAGATTAGAAGGTTTAATTTCTCTCCACTACTTGTAGAAGCAAGAGCTAACCGTTATGGTGATTTGAACTAGTTTGAGGAGCAAATGTTAAGGTCAGAGAAAATAGTCACTCGGACAAGGTGAACACCTTGAGGGTAGGATTTTTTTTCTCGGTCAAGTTCATATTTCAGGACATCGTAGAGAAATATTAAAATTGGAATTAAAAGCTCGTACTCTGATGAAAAAAATATTCATTTTAGGGGCTCTCCAAAAACTAGGTTGGCAAATTAAGGGGCTCGTGAAATACGAGCATTCAGTTTCCCATTCTTTTTATCCACAATTTTTGATTTTTTTTGAAAAATATTAATGTACAGACATCCACGTGATTGTTCTTCATACTTGGTTGCTATTGTTGTTTTAAAAAATTAAAAATTGAAAATAAAAAGTGTGGAAAACTTAATTGATAATATGGTATAGTATCAGATGCCCTTAAGGAAATAGATAAGGTTTAATATTATACGTTTCATGATGAGAGATGTGATGACAGTTAGCCAATTTTGAAACTTGAAAATTGAACTCTTTTTAATTGTTGATCTTAGGTTTATTGACCAGGGAATATTTAATTATTAATTTTAGATATTAATTTTTGTTTGTCTACTGGTCTATATTAATATTATTAAAATATTGATAAATCTTAAGATTGTGAAAAAAATGTCTCTGTCTCCGCTGGGATCTGAACCCAGGACCTTCAGATCAGACCGGAAATCTGAAGGTCCTTGGTTCAGATCCCAGCGGAGATAGAGACATTTTTTTTCACAACCTTAAGATTTATCAATATTTTAATAATATTGATAAGGACCAGCAGACAAACAAAAATTAAAATCTAAAATTAATAATTGAACTCTTTTTTTAAAACTTCAATTTTTTACAAATTCATCATTTTAGCTGGAAATTTATATCCTTAGTTGTAAATTTGCCCATTTTATGAAAAATTCGTTTAACATTTTCTTTTTTTCATTACAACTAAATAAATTTTAAAATGATTTTTTTATTTCAGATTGTATACTCTTTTCCCTTTTCCCTTATTTTCCGCTTTTTTAAAAGTGTTATTTTTTCTTCTTATCAACTAATTCGATTTTAATTAAATTTTTTTTTTAAATATTTAATAAGTCAACACCTTGGTTGGAAGTAAAACTACATCGTTAAAAATAGATTTTTTATTTAAAAATTCTTCTCTATGGTTAAAATATGAACGAATTTTTTAAAAATTCTTATTTTTGGTTAAAAGGTATTTTTTAACTAAGTATTTATCTATTACATTTTAATTTGAAAAGGTATAATTTTTATTAAAAAATTTAACTATTTTTTAGAATAATAAGAAATTGTATATTTTGTGGAAAATTCGACTTTTTCGTTGGAAAATTATTTTTTTTGTTTGAAAAATTGTCTTTTTGGATGAAACTTCAATAATTTTGTTGAATATATTGAACTCATTTGTTGAAAATGAATTGTTTTTAAAGATTTATTATTTTGGATAATTATTTATTATTATTTAATAATTATTTAATAATGGTTTATCTGTTTTTTTACCTTAACATCTTTTATCCAAATAGTTGAATTTTCATACCGAAAATAATAATTTTTAACAAAAGTTAATTTATTACTAAAATGTTAATTTTTAAATAAATTGTTGAATATTATGAATAAATATTTGACCCCCCCCCCCTTCTGCCGGCAAAATAGGAACTTGAAACAAAATAGTTAAATTTGGAACCAACGCTTGCTCAAAAATATTTTTTTGTAAAAAATTCATCTATTTGCTTGAAAATTTAACTTTATTGTTTTAAGATTGTTTTTTTGGTAAAAAGTTCAATTATTTTGGTAGAAAATTAAACAGTTTGATTTTAAATGAACTTTTTTTTTAAATTAAAATTTTGTTAATAAATTATTTATGGACATTTTAAGGCAAAAGGATGGATTTTTACAAAAACGTTAAATTTAAAAAAAATAGGCACAGTGTTTGAATAAAAAGTTTTTTTCGTAACATCTTTCATCCAAATAGTTAAATTTTCTTAAAAAAATATTAATTTTCAACAAAAGTTAATTTATAAATAATGTTAATTTTTAACTAAATAATTGAATTTTATACACAAATATTTGCCCCCCCTGCCGGATAAATAAGAACTTGAAACAGAATAGTTTAATTTGGAACCAAAGAGATAAATTTTCAACTAAAATTGGTATGAAATATTATTTCCTTTGGTAAAAAAATTTCTGCACACGATTGATCTATATTGATAAAAATTATTATTAGCTAGTTAAAAATTTAACGACTTGGTTAAAAGTTATACTACTTTAATAAAATTCAGTTGTTTGGTTAAAGATTCGTTATTGAAAATTTGAAAATTGTAGAAAATCAAACTAATTTGTTAAAAAGTAGTCGTTTTTATAAATAATAATTTTGGTATGAAAATTATTTAATATTTTATTAAAAAATTAACTATTCAGGCATTATTTTCTACCGTCAGTATTTTTATTCTAAGTATATGTTGTTGTTGACTTGTCGAAATAAACAAACGTAAGTTGTCAGGACCGTCTAAACAGTTAACAATTTAAACGCATAATATTGCGCAATATACTCGACTGAGTACTCGCGCACAGCGTCCCTTCCAAACCGAGATCTGAGGTGTAGTTACTTTTAATTAGTTACAACCCAACACTGTTTAAATCTACAGGAAATTGATTCAATCCATTTTTTCAATCTGATAATATAATTTCGATAATTATATACTATCTGGGTTCGAATCTTGATCAGCAATGTTGCTCAATCAACAGTATCAAAACGTAAGCAATCCGGACAAACTGAACCGCTTTCAATTAGAATGCATAATATTGCGCAATCTCCGCATGTGAGCACCTGCGTACTGCGCCTTTTCGCTACGCTGTAAGTGTTTTTGAGGGAAGATTGGCAACTGTATTTTAGATGAGAAACTGCGTGGACCAGCAAATTCAGGAATTAGTAGAATTAAGTTACCTTTTTTCGCTGAGTAACGGAACAGTAAATAGTTACTTAAAAAAAAGTAACTAAGCCAACATTGAATAGAAACTACACTTAGGTGAATTAGCA
>JAAAKG020140599.1:0-34314 GCA_010014905.2 Druon quercuslanigerum
ATCACACACTGAATTCGGGACGCGTACTGTCTAGCCCAGCCTATCTTTATGGCGAGTTGATGCATTCGTCTTTTGGTTTTATGATCAACCGTTGGTTTTGTTTTACGATTCGCATCAGCCAAAGCTCTCGCTGCATTATAAACACAACAATTGATAGTCCAGAGGTCGGATTCTTTGGAAAATTGTCCACAAAGCTCTGCATCCATTTTCGCCAGATCTTTTGGCTTGGGAGAAACCTAAGTGTTAATGTTTCTCCGGGTCATAAAGCAACGGTCATCCTCTATCGGATGCCTGCCCATGGTTTGTCTTGTCACCCAGGTGCTATTCAGCTTTCTGCCTGGGATTATTAATTTTTTGTAACCATATAACGGTGCAAAAACATTTTGCTGAGTGAAGGCGAGGATTTCTTAAAAGCGAATGTCTCGTTAGTTTATATATTCACTAGCTGAACCATAATATTACATTGATTCAGAATAGGGATTAGAAAAATACATACTTTTCTATTAAAATTGAATCAATGCAAGTCAGGTTATTAAATTTATCCTTTTTAGTTAACTAGGCTAAGAGTTAGCGGATACAATATATATATAATTTTTCTTGGCGAAAAAAATGTATTGCTAATAATTGGAATTACTATTTACTTAATAATAATATGAACGTTAATTTTACTTTCATTCTTTTCTTGGTACCCCTTTGTATCCCTTCTGGATATCTTCTTAGCCTCGTTCATTCGACTTTTCATCTATCTTTCTATAATTTGTAAATAGACTCACCAAGATATACGTCCTTATTAACTTGTTACATTCTCTTATCGTTTAGGGAGACGGTACATACTGTTTTCTCACCCTTATTTTAAGACACAATAATTTTTGTTTTATTTAAGTTAATTTGGATTCACATGACTAAGAGACAGACACGCAGAAATTTAATTTAAAGAGAAATAGGAAAGACTTAAAAATCGAGGCAGTCGAATAAGGCAGGAAAAAACAGTTTGATTACTAGTTAAGGTTCGATGTCTAACTAGAAACTTTCTTCATTGTAAGAGTAGCGTTAAATTTTATGTTTGAAAAAAATAGATGAATGAGTGAATAAGAGGCAAACAGAATGCCTTATGTTTTATGAGTAAATCTGCCATCACCAGGTTTTCAAAAGAGACTAAGCTAAGAATCTAAACAGATGAGAAAATTTTTAAAACTATTTAGAAAGGGGCTGCATAATTTTAGACAATTTTGTGCAAAGAAATCACATGATAATTAGACAGTTTCCATTGAGTGTTCAATTAGCAATAAATATTACAAAATTCAAAAATACTTCATGGTTTTTAAAAACACTTTTATGGATACAGAAGAGTCTATTAGAAAGATTAAATCTTCCGAAAACTTTTAATACATATTTTTATTTATACAGTGTATACCGCACGTAATATAAGGTTAATGTCCCAGTTTGGGTTGTTGACCCAGTTTGGGATAATGCTCTGGAAATATAGCTTAATTTGTAGAAATGTCAAAGGTAATGATACTAGAAATAGTATAATCACACTCTAGAATGCATTAAATATATTTTTGATATAGGCTTTATAGTCATTTTATTATACATTCGTATTATTTGAACGTTATATAGTCACGCGCGTCATCATCTGTGACTGATCGAGCGTAACATTCCTCCTTACTTGTTAGTTCTGGAGTGGACATAAAGTGTAGTTTCTCGTCACAACAGTGTTCGAAAACTTTTGTACCACGATCGTTTAATTGAAAAGCGAGTAATAATTATAAGTTTTTCAAATGGGCTCGTCAATATTCCTTAAAGTAATTGCATAATTATAGTATTAACTACCTCCTTAATACGGACGGAAAAAAACGGTTAAAGGAATTTGTGGGAGTATTTAAAAACAATACGGTTACATACAAATTATACGTTTTTTAGATAACAATTGCACTATTTCAATTCTTAAAGCTCTCTCCTACTATAACACCTATTTTTTATGCATTTGTATTGAATAATTTATAAAAATGTGTGGAAAGTAATAACAATGACAATGAGAGAGGTGATTCATAAATTCAAATGATTAAATGTTTTTTTTAAATTACGTGATTTATTATGCTAAAAAATTTTCACGTCAAAATTTTCAAATTCCGGATTACAACATAAATTAGGTGTCAGAAGTTATAAATGGCGATATCCCATCGCTGCAGGAAATCTAACATGGCATCGCTCGTCCAAATTATGACATTCGATTCGCCAAAACTGGGTCAGAGGAAAAATTAATTTGCCCAAATACGTTTATCGGAACATCATAAATCATTCTTTATTATTCAGTAAAAATTGCTTGTTTATATCGATGAGCAGACAAAATATTGATGAACAAATGTTTAAACTGTTTGCTATCAGAGACATTTCTCGATTCATAAAATTTAAAATACTTTTTCAAGCAAAATACGCTGCACAAATCCTCACATTCGCTTAAGTTGGGACACTTACCTTGCACTTGAAACAAGATAATAAAGAAAAGTAATTTTTAGTAGGTTTTTATTAAATTTTAAACGGTACCATTTTTCATCCTGTTCTTCTACGTTAGAATCTTTTTTAAATCTAAAGTGAAAGGGTTAATCAATAAAAAAACATAGCCAAATTACGTAATTAAATAATGCGTTTTTCTGACATGATGAATGGATTATTTAAATCTCTCGAAATTGTTCATATCTGTATAAATTCATTAAAATTTTATAATACACTGGCAACTTCTTTGAATTAATTTGATATCTTATGGAATTACTTGGAAAACTTTGATATCACTTATTAGCTTGATTTTACTGATAAATGCTTATATGACGGAGTTATCACATCGTAGATATTTTTGTTTTAATTTCACTTATTTTTTAATATAAAATGATATTAAATGAAATATAATTATTCTTATGGTTCTGTTTTAAGACTGCAATAGCCCATGACGCTTCTGTGATCTCGTTGCGTCCCCTTATAAGCCTTAAGCGTGACTCCATAGCCCTCTCTACAGGGAGAGGACCGCAAACGCGCTGTTGGCTGATATTTCAGACTCATTGAGGCAGTGACTGCCTGCAAGTATTACACGTTTTTCCGAAATCGCAGGGCAGCGACAAAGGATATAAGTAGGAGTCTTATTATCTTTTCCGCAAAGACGACAGAGGGGACTTTCTTAAAGCCCTATAATATGTCTGTGGTACCAGATGTGTCCGTGTACTATAAATATTTCTGTTAGGAGTATGACTACGTTCCTCTCGAGCTTGATCAGCTAACTGTTAATATCTTAAGTGACTAACCTACTGTCAATGGCTACAACTGGCCCAGGTCCTGTAAAATTGTTGTTTGCCGCTAGTTTTGCTAGCCTGTCCGATATCTCATTGCGCTTGATATTGCTGTGTCCAGGAATGCAAAGCAGAGTGACTAGGTTCTCTGTCGCTAACTTATTCAGTGTCAAAAAGAACTCGCAAACTAGTAGCGACATGTTTATTGTTCCATTCAGGGCCATTATGGCAGTCCTGCTGTCTGAGCAGTTAAGAATGTTTCTATGATTGCTACACTCCTTTATCTTGTAGGCGCACTGGAGCATGGCCATAATCTCGGACTGTAGAACTAAGGCGTAGGGCCGCATAGCAATTGTGAAGCACATTTCATTTTTTCTACGATATACACAAGATCCTTTACTTTCCTGGTTCCTGGACCCATCTTTAAACAAGTTGTCTGCCTTATTTTTAAGCCATTCCTCTTTCGTGAATAGGCTAATTCAATACTTTTTGTCAAAGAAATAGTGACGAGTGGACATTTTGTTTTTTAAGCATGCTCAATGTCGACCTCCTCGTCATGTCGATTGATATCCACACTACTGTCAAAATATTGCTATCGTTTACTACATTTATTCTCTAGGCCGCCTTCGCAGCCAAAGCCTTGATGGCAAGATGAAGAATATTGCACAGTAGACACATAAATGTCTCCGGTTTCAAGCACCAGCTTTTCCCTATGGCTCTTCTACAGAACCAAAGAGTCGCTTCTAGCTTCTGGTACTTGTTTTCTAGGTGCTCGTTCCAGGAAAGCTTCTTATCCAGGATAAATTCTAGGTATTTGGCTTGTACTTTAATTTTAAGTCGTTATCCTGCCAGTTTCAATGTACTTATGGTACTGCACTTCTGCCATCTGGTAAATAGAACATTTAGATACAACATCCTCGCTGCGGACATCCCGAGTCAGCGTTTCCAAATAAAGTGGTATCACCCTTATTCGTAGTTACGTTCCTGTTGGACAACATGTGGCAGTTACATTTCACAGGTCATTTCAGTCGTATAGTTAAAGGCACTTTTAATGGCCATTACATTTAAAATCGCAGGCTTTTCTGCGTCAGTTGTCCTTCACTTAGGTTAACTGATATGCTTAGGGCCTTCTTAGTCGAATCATTTGATCCTGCTTGCTTTCGGAATGAAAAGTACTCTCGCACTTCTCCATGCAGTCGTGATCATAACGTCAGACTAGCCCTAGCAAGTCTCACAATTGGCTCTATGATGATCTCACCAGTTCTCTGTAAGCAAACTGGATATATGCTATCCAAACAGAGAAATTCTACGGACTGGAGGACTTCAGGGCCCACCTGACCCTGGCTGCAATAAGAATCTCATTGGGTCACTGCCGTTTCGGGCTCAGTTGGGCCACATGCAGCTTTGATTGCCTCCAAGGTGTCGTTCACTCTTCTTATAAGTTTGTGAAGCCAGGAAAATGTGTCTGCATTAGGTGAGCCAAGGTATCCCCGCCACACTCTGAGTATTCAACTCTGGGCAATTCATTTAAGAGTGCCGAGAATAGCATCCGGATTTTCATAAGGCAGCTTATCCAGTCTAGCCGCTTCTGTTCCTTTCTCTATGTCTGTGCAACTGTTGGTCCAGCTTTCAAGCTTTGCCTAACGTGTTGCACTCTTATAATCCTCCCATATTGTCTAAACCTCTCTCTGGTTTCCCTGCGAAGATCTTTCACTTTCCCATTCCATTAATGTGTCTCCCCAGCCTTTCGGACTTTTAAAAGTTGGAAATTACTTTCATAAGTAGACTTGATGGCTTCCGTGAAAATCTCGGCCGCCATCTCCAGGGTATTCACGTCTCTAATTTACCAGGGAACCTCTGAGAGTGCGCTACTTAGTTCCGTGGAAACCTCATCCTAGTCCGTTCTTCTTGGATTTCTGGCTCATTTAGGGCCCATGGGTACAATGGATTCAAACTCAAACTCTTTCTGTGAGTGATATGAGGGAGTGTGTACAGAGAGTATTCATTACCTCTTGAGTTGACGTCCGTGCTGCCCCACAAAGTATCGTCGGAGTTAGCATCGCACTCCAGCAGAAGAGAGAGACCCCTTACCTTTTAGTATTCAACCAGTGTACGTATCCCCACTGGTGTATTGTTATTGCTGTTATATGAAAAGTTAACCAATTTTATGAATAGACTTTCTATTCCTTCAGTATCCGTGACTATCACTACCATTAAATCTCTATAACATAGATCGAGCAGCGGGACCACGTTGACTCCCTTCACCAGTATGCAAGCAATACTGAAAAATACTTAATACTCTGCAAAAATACAGAAGAGCCTTTGCCCCTGCCTGTTCACCTTAAAGTTGAACTGTGTAAAGTGTTAGAACGGCCTGTTGTTGTGTTCCGCATGAACCCTCGTCTAAAAGTCAGAAATTTACACAACTAGAAGATTTTCGATTTCTGCTCCCGTTGTGTCCTCTTCCTGAGGCCTATCGTGCCTGACGACTCGCCAGGATGTTGTCTTAAGAGAGGCATTGACCGCTCCAACCATCGGAGGACCACAAACCATCTTTTGGAGCAACTAAACTGAAACCATCTTAATAAATGCACCTTCCCAAGGCCTTATCTCGACCACAGCCTTGTGTAGCCAAGCTTTAGGTGCTGGGCCGCCTGGCACAAAAACAAAGACCGTTCGCCTGCAGAAGAAGGTCCTGAATCTTAGCAATTGATCTGTGGACACGCTATCGAGTGTCCTCCGGGGAGCCTTCCTGAAACACTGAAAGTGCTCTGTAGTGAGCATCGAGTGCGGGTAGCTCGTATTCGCCACCACCATCGTCAAGGGGTCAGCCCTCTAAACAACTGTCAATCCAGCCTCCGACAACCTCCCGTTCGTCGGCTGCTAAACTGCCTTGTGCCTCTTCATAGATTTAGCACCCCATCCCCAGGTGTGATGCCTTCTGAGCCCCTTCCTCGGGAGCGACCAATAGGTCGCTTTTATTTTCATAGCCTCATTCAGAAGGACCTTCAATCAATTAGCTTCCGGAACGGCACAGTCGCTGCCTAAATTTAGCTTGCCGGAGAGACAGATTAGGACAAAAAGGTTAGAATTGTTAGGGCACCGTTAGGACACGAACACGATCACTCTACACCCATAACTTAGGGGGGGGGGGGGGTCGCATTGAGCGAGATACTCAATGAATACCCATTATCAAGCCACCTTACCATCGGAGGGCTTTTTCTTGGTAGGTATGCAGACCGCAGGTCATTCCTGTGTTGATTCCAAAAACGGGAGATCAGTCCAGGAGTGAGCTCGACCCAGGGATCTAGAAGGCACGTGCTATCTAGGCTGTTGCACCCCTCTATTGTACTACAATCATACATATCAGAAAAGCTTGTTCATAGTGATCCTTCTTAAATCCCCCAGGAGAGCCCGTTTAGAGGGCTTCTTTCATCCATATCCATATGCATGGAGGGCATGGTCCGTTAACCCCTATGTCCCATACATGTGAATGTGCGTTCTTGCGAGAAAAGATATTGCCACTTTTTTACTTTACTTTACGATAATATCAATGGTTAAATACTTCAATTATGAAATCGTTCAGTTTATAATGCGTAATTATAAAATCTTTAAAATGTTATATTGTAGATCTTTATTTGTAAGCGTACATTTGAAATTTACTGATTTTCAAAGTACAGTTTCAAAGAATAAAATAATGAAATTGCGTTAAAGCTTTTCAAGCTGATAAGGTTTACATATGAATAAGTTATTAATTTTTAAAATAAACTGCAATTCAAGTAGTGATAATATAAGACAACTAATTTTAATACTTTAATTCAAAAGTTTGAATAGCCAAACAAATGTAAACGTTGGGCTGAAAGCTTTTAAACTATTATCCATTTAAAAATACGTACTTTAAAATTATTAAAATTATAATTGAACGCTTTTATTTAATTTCAAACCCGATTTACATATTTCCTACGTCTTAGATATTTAATTTTAAACCTATTCAATTAAAAAATTCTATTTCAAACATGTTTAATTAAAAAAAGAACAATTTTATATTATTTAGCAACATCTTACTGAATTGCTAGGAATAGAAAGCGTTAAATAGTTAAGAATTGTTCGGTCCTCAATTAAAAATTTTAATGATACAATTTAAATCGACCCATTTTAAAATTTTATTTAATTGTTGTTGAGGTTTGTAAATTTGTACGTATAAATAAAAGCTGAAAGATTATTAATTTTAAACCACTCGAATTAAAATAACTTATCTTCTAATTAATAAATTTTTCCTTTCAAAAAACAATTTAAAATGATACAATTTTAAGTATTTGTAACTTTTCTTCTTTAATTTATAGAATTGAAAATAATAGCGTAGATTAATATTTTTCAGCTTAGTATCCTTGATCTGCTCAAGTTATAAACGTTTAGACAAAAAATATATTCTCGTTGATTGATTGTAAAAAAGTTAAATTTTTCATACTTTGGACCCTAAGCTATCTGAGCAATTTGCACCAAAATTCATATGTTAATTATTTCGAAGCCTGTACAGAAAATTTATCACCGACTCGAACGAAATGTAAATATTTAAAAATAAGCTTGAATAATCTGATATAATGTACTAAAGCGATAGAATTTGTATAAGATACATTGTTAACCAAACTGCTTTATTTGAAAATTCAGTACATTTTTTCTAATTAGAAAAGATGAGGATTCTTTACAAGCTCTTCTTATCCTTTCTAGTTATCCTGAATTTCCTTGGTAAATATAATCATAAAATATATCTCTAACATTATTTATATTGTTAAGCTTAACGCAAACAATCATTTGTGCAATTTAATCCGCATGCTATTCTAATTGTTTCTCTTCTAAACTGTTTTCAAGTTTGTCCGAAAGGATAACAAATATAATCGACATTTGCAGCAGGGGGCCTAGAATGTCTGTGCTGAAAAATGGAATTCAAAAAAGTTTTCTACATAATAGGACGTGTTTGTGAAAAATAAACAAATTTAGGGTTCTTTATCTGTAGGATTCTGTAGAATTTCAAAGAATTCGTGGTGATTTACCAAAACTTCTAGGATAAATCCACAAATTTCTTAAAAATCTTTGCCGGAAACATATGCCCGAACAGAAAATAAAATTACGCGCCTGAGAACCTATACTTATTTGGTCAATAAGAATGCAAAATTTTGGTTACTTCAGTGGTTCATCACATTTAGTACTGCAAAATATTATAGGATTCGAACCAGGAAGAAGTATGAAATTCACTTTTTTCCATTTTGCAGATAATTATATGATTTCAATTGACCATATAAGGTTAGATCCTTCTTTTGCCCGAATAAAAAATTATGTCAGAATAGAAAGATGTACTGGAAGATGATAAACAAAAAAAATTTATATTTTTTTTTCCTGCAGAGTTGAGTTCAACGTTCGAATGCTTACCTAATGGCGACCCTATTCCGTGTGTTCATCATTCCAGGATTACTTATTCTTCTGAAAAAAATCATTCACCTGGGGGGCCTTTGCCTCCTGTCAGACATGATATTCCGAATTCTTCGACCAGGGCTACTTCTCCTGGACAGACACCACTTCGTGTTGGGTCCAGGTCTTCTCCTGCCAGGCATTCTTCTTTACGTGTACTTGGATATAAAATTGAACAAATTAGATTTGTTCGGCTTATTCCTAACACGAATCCAAACTTGCAGTTCGAAATTCGGAAGTACACTTTTCCTCACAATAAGCAAATTCATTTGAGAGGAAAAGGTAAGATCTATGAGCCAATCCCAGCTGAAGAGAAACTAGTATTATCAACGCCTAGTGGTGACGTTTTTGGAATCTTCGAGAGAAATCATTATATTCTTCGTGGAATATATATAATAAGAAATCGGACTGAAAAGCGGGTGAAAATAAATATGCACAGTGGTGGGATTGAAGATATGACACAATATGAAATCAAAGCATCTCCTTTAGGTATGCATCGACCGATTTGGAAAAATTTTAAAACAGTGTTGGCAGACGATTTTCAGCCAGAACACTAATTTAATTTATGAAAATGTAAAATTCGGATATATTAGTGTTTGTAGTCCAAAATGGTATACAATTTTTGCAAGTAACTGATAATTACAATAAAAAGTTTATGTACCATCTTCCTCATGGCTTTAGTTTTTCATCAATGTCCCAGTCTCCCTTTTTGGAAACAAATTAAAAAGCTGCTCTTCCTTCTTTGACAAAAATATTTTAGGAGAAATATTTTTATAGATTTATAATGATTCCCCAGGCCTGAGTTTGTGAAAAAAGAATTGTATATGCCCTTAGTTAATAAACGTGATTGGGGAGGGCCGAGTTTTTTGTATTGGTAATAGTTGCTATTGCTATGATATTAACAAAAATAATAACTAGTATTTTAACAAAATTGTAAAAAAAATCAAATAATATTTGGAACTGGCAGCCTTGGCGGCACAACATGACGCAACAAGAAATTCATATCTCCCACAATTTTTCGAATTTCAGTCTAATATTTTAAACAAGTTTTTCTGGATGTATATGCAATTGATTAATCAAAAAAGAAGTATTAATTTTTTTAACCATTTGTAAGAGAACGTCCCCTTAAGTAAATCGTTTTAATCTCTCCACCGCATACTTTCTCTCTTGTACGTTCCCTACTTATCCTCATTTCGCTTAAGTCCCAACCCCTGATTTTAGGCCCCAGTATGGCCCTATTATGACACTGGGGCCCTTACAAATGGCTTGAAAAAGTTCTAGAAAAACTGGAAATTACAATATTTTTTAAAAGGGCAAACTTCGTTATGCCATAATATCGAAACCTATTAAAGATAGAAAACTGTATTATTTTTAGTTTCGTGAAAGGTTTGCACCCTTAATTTTTATCTGTAAAGTACATAATACGTAGTATGCTCTTGGAATGAGACAACAAAAAAGACTTATTTTTAGGAGCTTTACCTACAATTTCAGAAGGTTCCGGTTTTTACCTTGTCCAGTAAACGCAGAACCTTTTTTTAATTTTAAAATTAAGGGTTTAAACAAAAAAGATTATGAGGATCTTTTGTAATCGCATATGTCATTTGTCAGACGTGAGGGTTACCCTATTTAAATTACTCGAAATGGTTAAAATCCCTGAAAACATAGGGCATATTTTAAAATTCTTTAGAATCTGTTAAAACAAATCTATAAAGTATTTTAAAATCCGAGCATTCCTCAGAGATAATTGGAGATCCCACAAAATTTCTTGAATCTTGTAAAGTTCTTTGAAACATCTTAAAATGTTTGGAAATCCTACGAAAATGTTTAAAATCAAATAGAATTTTCAAAAAGACAGTTGAATTTTAAAACCAAGAGATGAATTTTTAATGAAACAAATAAGTTTTGAACAGATTAGTTTAACTTTTAACCAACTAGTTGACCATTTTCATTTTCTGTCTACTAGTGAATATTAGTTATAAATGTTATTTCATTTGTGATTTAAGAATACTAACAATAAAAAATACGTGAAAAATAAAAAAAATAACAAAGGGGATTTGGCTGCTTTCTTTCTCATTTTTGGCCTCTCTTTTGTTTTTGTAAAGAGAATTTTTTTAATTAGTTTTTTTAAATTAAGTTAGAAGAATTTTATGCTCGTTATTTAAACTTGTTTGTTGCTTTTTTCAGGAATTCTATACATTGGAAGTTAAATCGGATTTTAAATTTTATTTTAATCTAATTTAAATTTCTTAAATTTTAACATCAAACTCGTTAATTTGATACTTGGAAGATAATTAAAATCGAAATTTATGACACGAAATAAATGAAGAATTGTGAAACACACTAATGGTGTGACTACATACGTACATGCTAAGATTTTCTCGTTTTGCTAGAAAAATCTCTCTAAATCTTCTTTTTTCACGTGACACTTGGTAAAAAATTCTGAGAATAAATTTTTGCATACGACCGATTAGGAAAAATGTAATTCAAATATATCTTGCGAAAAGAATCAGTTACGAATTCAGTCCTTATCGTTTATGAAGACTGAAATGCAGACAGATAAAGACCGATGTTTTTTTATGCAAAAATTGCATCACACCTATGATCGCTTAGAGTTAGTTGTTTTCCAGAATGCTTCTTTTTTTATTAATTTCTGTAATATTTGATAAAAATATTAAGTGTCGATTTTGTGAAAATTTAACGCTCATATTTATAATTAATTGTACGTATTTTTAAAAATTTATTTTCGTCTGCGCTGGAATGTTACCACAGAGTGTATATTTTATCGCTTGAAAATTACTCGAATGAAATGTAAATATCTGAGCAAAAGAATCTTGGCGCCAACAATTTATGATATATCAGCAGTTCGATATTATATAATGTAATGAAGTACTAGAATTTTTATCAGTTATTTCGTCAACGAACTTCTTCATCAGTCCAATAATTATTCGTTTTTTTTTTTAATTGGAAGGGATGAGGATTGTTTATATCCTAGTATTGTCGTTGGTGATTCTCCTCGATTCTATTGGTAAATATATAATACAATATATCTATATCTATCATTTTAATTAGATTTGTAAGCTTTGTGCAAATAATAATTTGCCCGACTTAATCCACATTTTGACCTTATTGCTTCTTACCTAAACTATATTTAAGTTTTTTGTTAAAGATATCATAATCGTCCTTTACCTTCAAAAGCTTAAAATAACAGTACCAATAACAGGCTTCATAAACCAAAATGCTATAAGAATAGTATAAATAAGAAGATTTTTCATTAAGGTTTGGAAATAAATTATTTAAAGTAAATTTAATCTAAGTTTTATGTTTAATTCAATTTGAAACGTTTAAATTTCTAAAATTGAAAGTAATCATCTTGCATTTTTATTCAAATATATAAATTTTTAATCTAGCAGTTGACCTTTTAACCAAAGCAAAGAATTTGCTTCCAAAAATGGGTTTTTCAGAAAAAATTTAATTTCAAAATTTGGTGATTTGAATACCTTACACCTGGCAAAAAATGCTTGAATTTCTGAAAAAGGATTCTTCTTGCGATGTCTCTAAGAGCTTAGGAAAAAATCACCCGATCGGCAATCGAAATTTCTGTAGCTCGATTCCTAACGGAGCGAAGGAAAATATCTTATGGAAGAAAAAATTGAATTTTAAAAATATGAATTTTCAACAAAACTGTATACTTTTAAAATAAAACGGATGAATTTTTAACCAAACTGTTAAATTTTCTAACAAAATAATTAACTTTTGAACCAACTAATAAAATTAATAACCAAGGCGTGTAAGGGGAAAAACGAGAAATAAATTAGAGAGGGATTGATATCAATTTACTCTTCTGGCACATTAGATGTTTTTTGTCGGTGTACCCAAGTACCGAATTTTATTTGGGTAACGAAATATTTCTTCTGGAAAAGAGTTTTAGACTTGACCCATGGAAAAAATGTGAAATTTACTTTTTCTCGCTCCTATAGGATCCTACAATTCCCTTTTACCAAATAAGATTACGCACTTCTCTCTCAGAAAGAGGGCAAACGAGGAAAATTTAATCCTCTATTTCCTGCTGCAGAGTTAAGTTCAACGTTCGATTGCTTGCCTAATGGTGACCCCATTCTATATGTTCCTTGTTCCGGACCTTCTTATTCTCCTGCCAGGAATTCTCCTGAAAGGTCTTTGCTTCATGTCAGAAGCCATTTTCCCTATCCTCCGGTCAGGCCTCCTCCTGACGAGCCACCACATCGTCTCATGTCCATGACTCCTGCTGCTGTATCTTCTCGTCGTGCCAGGTCCAGGACTTCTGCTGCCATGCCTTCTATGTTACGGGTACTTGGATATAAACTTGAACAAGTTAAATTTATTCGCCTTATTCCCAACAGGATTTCAAACTTACGATTTGAAATTCGAAAATACACTTTTCCACCCGATAAACAAATTCTATTGAAAGGAAATGGTAATCTTTTTCTGCCAATCCCAACAGAAGAGAAACTGGTATTATCAACATCTAATGGTGACATTTTTGCAATGCTCGATAAAAATAATTATATTCTACGTGGAATTTATGCAATAAAAAATCGGTCTAGATGTCGGGTGAAAATAAACATGTACACCGGCGTAGTTCAAGATATGAGCCGAGAAGAAATCAAGGTGTCTCCCTTAGGAATACGCCGCCCAATTTTAAAGAATTTTAAAACAGTATTAGCTGACAATTTTCAGTCAAAACGTTAATTTTATTTATAAAAATGCAAAACTAAAATATTTTACTGTTTGTGATCTGAAATAGGATTAAAATGTTAAATGAACTGGTAGCTACAATAAAAAGTTATTGTATAATGCAATATTATCTTGCAATAATATTATTAGAATCCTCTAGAAATAATTTTAAATGCCTGGAAAATAAAAGAAGTTAAAATAATTGCAATCGTTTAACATTGGTAAAATCCTTTGAAATATCTTAAGATATTTGGAGTTCATAATAAACGCCTAAATCTTGTGAAGTTTTTGTAGTTTGGACATCATGGATTTTATCTATTACAAAACTTCCACATGAATTTATCAGTATGATTCCTTCATTTTAGCCTCAAAGGAATGCCCCTACGTTTGCAGGACAGAGGAGGAGCCAGAACCCTTTAAATAATCAAACCTATCCACTTGACGAAGGCTGAGAATCTATAATTATTTAAAAAAAAGACAGCATCGCTGCTCTCGAGAATGATTTTTTAAGTATGATGGTATGACTTTTAACTTTTATTTATTGTCATGTTGATCCAGGAGATTGCTTATTCTGTTATTTTCTGATCACTTTTAGCAATATTTTATGTCAATACATCTGGATTCAACTGTAAAATTGATTTTCAATTAGATGCACATATATTAATACCTGACAATTTATAATCATAACTTTTTGCACGATTCTTGTCAAGATTTCGTTTTAATTTATTTACTCATTTCTTAAACGTTATAATTTTATAATCAATTTTATAATAATTTTCAATATTTTGTTGATGTCTTTCGGTCTTGAACTCACAAGGAAATAGAATTTATATTTTAGGTACTAAATCATCGTTACAGGTTTGTTAAAAAAAACTAAATCGTTTGAAATAGAAAGCTTTGAACCGCTAAAATGTTATAGTGTTAAGTTTGATTTTTAACATTCATAAAACTGATTGGTTTTGATTCTACGATAGATTTATAGGGCCTTCTAGATTTCTGGATTCTCTTATTGTCAATTACACATTCCTATTTTCTAAGATTATCAAAATTTCAGTAAAAATGGGGAAGAGGTCAAAGTAAATCTAAATTTATCTTATATAAAGCCTTGCGAGAGGTATACAATTTAGGAAAAACAGTTTACGTAATTTGTGGATGACCTCCTACTTGCTTATTCATTAATGATTATTTAGTGAATTTATTACAAGCTATAATGGTACAATTATCAATAAATTAAACACTACTTTGAAAAAATTTAGGAGGTCTCTAAGTCCGCTTACGGGGTAATTTTTTTCCATCAGATCTGAATGAAGGTCATCCCAAGGTCAAGCTTCAGAAAATCATGGAATTGGTGAGAACCGCTGCTCTTATATATTTTTGGGGTCGCTAAATCCGAATCAGGGGTTCCTTCTTCCCAATGAGTTCGATTCCATATTTGATCAATTTTTACTATAGGATGACCTTCATTCCGACATGATGAAATAAAAATGATCTCGGATTGGCACTAGGTTATTAGCTCAAGCCGATTTAATAGTTTTTTCTCATTTTGACCTTTATTTGACCTTGATCCTGATCTGACTGTGTCAAAATGACCCATGATTTCGATTTAGCTACCTCAAAAACGTCTGAGAGCAAAGGTTTTCTCTGATACAATGGTTTTATTCATTTTGACCTTCACTTGACCTTGATTTTAAACTGATTGGGTCAAACTTATCCCGAATTCGTTCTCAGCGACCCTTTAAAAACTTCTTAGTGTAGAGGTTTGCTCCGACTCAATGTTTTTTGTTAGATTCTATGTTTTTTTTTATTTTTACCTTCAATTGATCGTGATGCTGATCTAAATGGGTTGAACTGTCACCGGATTTGGATTCAACGACATTAAAAACATGTTGGCATAGTGGTTGAGCTCAGGCTGCAGAACATTTTCTGTGTCGGGCTGTGTAAGCTATATAATTAGTTTGCACTTAATTTTAACAACATTTCTATAGTTTATATAGTCTATAGTATATGAGTAATGATAATTATTGCAAACATTTCTATCTTTTTAATATTTTATACAATTTGACTATTCACGTCTTGTCTGAATTTTCATTCTTTACACTAAATACGTACAATTTTAAAAGCTATTTAAGGTACTAAAAATTCTTGTAATACTTATCGAGCATACATTGGTACTGACTTATCATCAATGTTTGATGATAATCGGTTTCATATAATAGGATGTAGAGGTGAGCACAGATAAAAATTGGTTTTGGTTTTTACTTCCTCATAGAAAAAGCTTTATATTATTAAACATTTCGAAAATTTGTAAGTTCATTCAATTAAAAATTCCTTAATTAAAAATATATTATACTGCGTTGTACACAGCAGTTGTACAGATGTGTGGAAGTGTGGATCTCACACTTTTTTGTGATTATGATGACATGAAGATGGTTGCTGATAATTTTATGAAATTTGGAGGGCTTATTTTCATCACTTATATAGATTTGATGCAAGAATACAAAAAAATTAAAAAATTGATCTTTGTTGTAAACATTTCTTCACTGACATAATTATAAGTTGATTCAAGAAAAAAAAAGATTCATTGATGCGAGTCAAATCTATTAAGACAATTCGTGAGTAGTTAAATATATTTCAGAAGCTTGGATAGTCGTTCCGACTTTTCTGGACGATTACTTAATCCCTCTTTTCAATTTCCTGTTTTTTTTCCGGTACGACTAGACGCAGCCAATTCGATTAATTTGTCAAAAATAGAAATACTTTTTTTATAGCAATTCAAAGTTCATTCCTAAATAAAACAAGGCTTCTTTATTTAACATATTTTGATTTACCTAATTGTATGTTTTTTTTATTTTAACTTCCTGTATGAGCAAGCAAATATATTTGCTAATTACTAATAATAAGGAATCAAAGTGCTCATCAAATGAGCACCATTTAATTTTAAATACATACTCAGTGAAAACACCTGAGATCAAATTAACCACTAGTTCCTTGAGATGTTATGATGCTGACCAGGGTGATTAATGAGTGCAGATGTTAGTTGAAAATAATCAATGTTTTTGATTACTATTCAGTATTTTTATCAAAAGATAACTATCTGTAACTTAATTTACACTTTGATGGTTGTTCAGCTGAGCTGCGAAGTTTGATTGGAATTGATTGAGGACTTTACTTTAAGCGACGATTCTTTCGATTCAAGAATACTTCTTTTTCTCTAACTTCTGAAACATTTGATAAAAATGCTATTCAAAGATTGTGTGAAAAAATGAAATGCATCTTTCCAATTATAGTAAATATTTTGTAAAACTGATATTAGTTTATTAAAAGCTTTAAATAGTCGGTTGTAGCAGAGGCGTTATCAATTTGTTATGCAAGCAAGATATTTCGTATATATTTATTGTTAATAATGCATGCATAGAAAAAGAACCACAGATTATTTTACAGCTTACATGTTATTTTTTAAAACTGACTCAAGTGCAATGAAAATTTAACAAGGACAATCAGGACAAGTGTATAACGCATGAGATAACAAATATACGATATATGTGTATAATGCGTAATATATTTAAGCTCCAGGATATTCATCAGTTACAATTTTTTCTCAACTTCTTCAATAATAAATTAATTACTTTCTTATATAATTATAAAAATGAGCATTGTTTCTATTATTTGTTTCTATTACAAGCTTTATTCAGAAAAAATTTAAAAAGTAAAAACTCTGGACTGGATAGGCATGTAAGTGTTTCCACATAAAACAAATTTCGTTGTATTTTTATTTGTCAAGAAAAGATAGCAATTCATAAATTAAAACTAACTTATTGAAAAGGTTACATTGAACAAACATTTTTTGTAAAAGTTGGTAGTTAGATTAAAGCGAGTAGAAAAAGTCGCGTCAAATAGCTTTAAATAGAGTTAATTAGACAAAATATCTTCAAGGAATTTAGTGCCTGAAATTTAGAAAATTTTCAGCCAGAATTGTGTCGGTAACATGCTATACAAGCCCAAATACTCTATAAAAAGAGCATATTAGGAGATTTTTCACAAAGATAACAGAATATTTTTTCTTTGAAATAAAATTGAAGTAGTTACTATATTAGGTTTAATACAAAACACTCTACATTTCTGAGATTTAGAGTGATAATCAGGACATTCTTCTGAAGGGTCTTAGGTTCTAGTCAGACATCAGCTTCCGGGTTCTCCGGTGAGCACTCCTTCTCTTGCAGAGTCCAATTTTCCTCTGGCTGATTCTTCTTTTCTTTTCAGGTCCAGATCTCAACCTTTTAAACATTATCTTTCACACGCATTTGGATATAATCTTGAAAATGTTAGATTCGTTCGGCTTATTTCCAATGCGAATCTGAACTAACAATTTTTGAATTCGAAAATACAGGTTTCCTCGCGATTATTGAAATCAGTCAAAAGGAAAAGCTCCATTTTTTGATTTCATGGCAATCGAAGAGAAAATAATATTATCAACGTTAAATTGCGACGTTTATGTGATACTCGCGGGAAATAACACAATTCTTCCTAGAATATATAAAATAAGAAATTGGTCCGAAAAGTGTTTGAAAATTAACAAGGAAAGTTGCGCGATTCAAATTATGACAGAAGAAGAAATTGTAGCATTTGCCTTAGGCACGCGTCTCCCATTCCCTAAAAATTTTAAAATAGTAATGGCGGACGATTTTTTGCAACAGTATTAATATTGTTTCTAAAAATCTAAAACGAAAATATGATACTGTATGTGGTCTAAAAAAGAACTGAACTGTTACATTATAACATCAATGAGTTAATGTGTTATTTTCTGTTAGCTTCAGTCTTTCGTCAATACAACAATCTCTCTTGTTTGGAAACATATAAAAAAGTTACTTTTTATTATCTTACGAAAATCTTTTCAAAGAAAAATTACATAGGCACACAGAAAAAAAGTTTGTGGAGCCAAAAAACCAACCTATATAGCATCATCTTATTGGTCTAGTATAGTCAAAATCAGCATAGACTGGAGTTTTATGCTTAACAGTTTTTTTTCATCTAAGTTTGAATTTGTTATTTAGGTTAGATCACTTAAGCAGGCCATCCTAAATTCAAACTCTTTGTTTTTTTCTTTGAAATTCATTTTTCAATAACCATTAAGTTCGAATTGATTTATCTAGGTTTTAAGTAAGAATCGTCAAAATCATTAACATTAAATTTTCATTGTTCATAACTGTCCCAAAATAATTGCCTTGTGCCTAAAACCTTAGGAAGTTTTTTTGTAATTATAAGGTCTATTAAAAAATTAATTTTATAGAGAAAAACGAATTTTTATTTATGGTTACCTACTTAGGATAATCGGATTTAAACTTAAAATTTGAAGCCAAAGAGCAAAAACTGTTGAGAAGAAAATTCTAATCAATGTAGATTTTCACTATGCTAGATCAATACTAAAATGCTATATAGGTCGCTGTTTTAGCTCTGCAAACTTTTTTTGTTTATTTGTATCTGTTTGTATTTGCTTATAATGTGTAAACAAGACTGAGATTGTCAAAATTAATAGTATACGCCCTGCGTTAACGAACATGGTTGGGAGACAGTAGACGCTATTCAAAATCATTCCTGACTTCAAAACGCAAATACTCTTTCAAAGAAGAGAAAGGAACTTTTCGAAAAAATCATTTGAAAGGTTATTAAATTAGGCATCGAATTACCTATAATAAATATATTTATAACCTCAAATTTTGTATCCCGACTTCAACTTGCTGTAATAAAGACTGCTTTTCGAAAATCGTCGTTTCAGAAAATTGGCATTTTTCGTTCTGGAAATTGGAATTGATCTCCGTCGTAGCGTTCGACTAGTCAGAGTCGCGGCCAACACCGCAAGAACAACAAAGATTTTAGTAAGCACTCTTAGGGCCGCATTGTAATACGCTCTGCGCCTACTGCTGTAAACTTCTCGAAGTTAATTGTGTCCTGATGACCTGAGGGAAGAAAAAATTTGCTCCTTCGACAAAGTCTTTATTTGGGATAAAATGTCGGACGCTAGCAGTAGAAGAGTAAGAAATAGCAAAAAAGACGGCAAAAAAGCGGTAGTAAAAATTTATTAATTTCACCTAAGCGCCTGTCGAGAACGTGAAGTCCCTGCTGGTGCAAAACTGGCAACGCCGCGCTAAGTATATGCATCTCGCTTTCGCCTTTACGTAACACCACATGTGCTTGACTCGAATTCCACCACCCGCCTTTTTTTTTTTACCAAAATCATCGATGGGCTGTTTTCAAACTTCCGGCGCATGCGCATCTGCACCAGCTGTGAGAAACCATTTTTATAGTCTGTACTTTTCTTGTCGTTTTCTCTTGGTTGCAGTCGTCAACCTTACGTTTGTAGGAAACTAATAGATTCTTCGTAATCAAAAGTATTATTACATACTTGATTTATGGAGATTCATGATTTTTTTCGCGGAGTTTATTTGATTTTGCCAAGGAGTTCCGTAAGACTGCGTGATAAGCAAACACTTTTTCTGTAGCAACTTTTTCGAAAATGATTTTATCAGCTACAGTATTTCTTTTATCAAATGAATTTCGCACACTTTATTCAGATAATGGACAGGTTGCAGAGCCGCCAGTGATTTTTCTTAAAAACGCCCAAAATTTCTTTAGGCAGAATTATAGAAAGAAATATCGCAAGCGCAGTAAGTGCCGATATTCTATGTTTTTTATTTTGTTTTTAGATATTTAATGAGTTACGATGGATAGTTGCTTAGTTTTTTCACCCTATGAGTCTTCTCTATGAATTTTTACAACCTTACATTTGGTGCGCAGAGGTTACTCTTCAGGCATTAACCTGTAAGAGATAGTTATGACTATAGGGCCGCACACCACGGGCCAGATGCCTTTTTTATCTCTAAAAAAAGTTATTGCTTCTAATAATTTCTATAAAGAATTTGCTGCGAGAGTTCTACTTGGTTTGAGTTATCATTTTTACCGTGAGATTCTAGAATCCGAAACGAATGAAAGTTATAACTCCCTACCTAATGAAAAAATTTTGTGCGTAGGGGCTGTTTTTTCAGGTTTTTCAAAATCCGATGACTCTTCTGATTTATCGTCAGTAATTTCTGGATTTGACTATCAGAGAAAGGATCCCAAACGCAGGAATCATCGATTTCTTGATGTAGGTCCCTTAGATTTTTAGGCTCAAGCAGATTTGATGACAGTTCAACAAGAACAAACCGATGCTTTGGAAAACACAGTCTTACCTGCATCTTCAGCGGCAACTCAAGCGACAGCTGCACCTGGGGACGAAATGGTTTTAAAGGAGGATGTACTGAAAGCTATAGGACCACGTATTATCCAAAACAAAATATTGTCAGAGCCCATTCAAGAGCAACCTGCGAGCCGTTGGAGTGACATCTTGAAGCAAGGTCTTCCTAAAGAGAATTTTGAAAAATTATTGGTTAAATATCCGCTTCCATCAAACTCTTCGGATATCGAACCTATCGAGCTATGGGAAAAGGTCTTAGTGAGCTCCTGAAAGCTCTGGACGTTAATGTAGTTTTAGTAGAATTGTCAATTTAGGTAAACTGGTGGGTAGACTTGCTATGTTTATTCATACGTGGAAGCAATTAACATCAGATGAGAGAATATTATCTTAGATATTATCTTTTTAGAGAAAAAGTAGTCAAATTCCGAGTTAACAATTTTTGCAGAAATAATTAACCAATTCAAAGAGAAAGGAGTAGTTTCAGTATGTTTATGGTCTAATAAGCCATTTATTTTAGTTATTTTTCTAGCTCCAAAATTTACTGGTGGTTAATTTAGAAGATTAGAAGACAGTTTCCAAATTTCGATAAAAGAGTCAAACAGAAAATACCTTAGATTTCAGTTTTAAAATAAGTTATTTGAATTTAACTGTCTCTTTTTTGGACTCTCCGTGGCTCCTTTTGTTTTAAAGAAAATGATGAAACCCTTAATAATTTTTTTTAGAAATCGAGAAAATCGTTGTGTACTTTATTTAGATGATTTCCTGATGCTTGGAGATTCGTAATACGAATGTAAAGAAGCAGTTCGATTTGCTTGTAATTCTTTGGAGAAATTCGGATGCGTTATTAATGAGGTCAAAAACACATTTTCTCCAAGTACGGTGTGTAAACTTTTAGGATTTATTTTCGACTCAATTAGCATTATTATGAAACTACCCATTAGTAAAAAAGAAAAAGTTTGTCTGTTGCTCTCCTGGTATCAAGAACAGTTGGGCTCATATGAAACTCCTATAGCGTGAAAAATTTTTGGCCTCAGAGACAAATGGTAATTACTATGACAGTAAGATGTTCTTCTCAAGAAATCTACGGCCCGATTTACTGTGATGGCTGCTTGGAAATACTTCCAAGGCAAAAAACTCTATAATTTCGGTGAAATATGCTTTAAAATTTTCTCAGATGCTTCTCTAACAGCGAGAAGCAATGCCTCAGAAGTGCTTTGTCTCAGATCCACGAAGGAATAGTAAGGAGTAGTATCCTTGTAAGTCGGAAGTGGAACCACGAACGTCCAAGAATTCAATAATGTTTGCACGAGCGGATATGCAGGGCCAGTTCCGTGCATATGCGCATTGGTGGTTACAGTGACAACACCCGTTGGAAGCTTTAGACTTATGTTTTAAACATCTCTGTTACAATTTGTGATTTCTGCGTTGCCAGTTAAAAAAATATAATATTAATTTTTTCATAGAAGTTAAATATTTCAAGTTGAAGGAGTGCATAAAGCTTCCAGAGTAAGTACGTGTCTGTACTAGTTGAATATACGAGTTTAGATGCTTCCACGCATGGTAGAATATACTAGAAGTTAAAAAATGTATAGTACTTTTTACACTTTTATTATTATAAAATAATAATCACATGCAATTATTTAATGCTCATAAAACATAAACGTTTTGATCATAATAACCTACAACATTTTGTTTACTGAAGTTAACTTTATCTCTTACTCACATAATCCACAAATGATTATAATAATGTCATTGTAGTATTTACATTTTCTAGATAATTAACGTATTTTTGATGCAATTTTTGTTCTTGTTTTTAATTTAATAAAGCGATACATACCCAAAAAAATAAAAAAAAAACAGAAACTGCGATGGTGGTGGTTTATTTCACCACGTGTCGAATGGCGGTTTGACTAGTGATATATACGTATATCTTCCTACGCAAACCGATATAAATATATAGCGGTCAAAGCCTTATTGGTTGCGGGCGCTAGCCAGGCCCTTAGCGAATGAAGGCAATATAAAAAAAGGACCTTTAAAACTTTAAGGTTGCCTTAAAAATAGCCTGGGAAATTATAAAAAAGAAGAAAAATAGGGTATTACTCTAACCTGAAAGTTAAGAAAAAGAAAGCTAAGAGACTAAGAAAACTCAGAGGTAGTTCCTGAAGTCACAAGGGCTATCTCCTATCGCATTAAAATTTATTTGCGAAAGAGAAAACAAACTTGAATGAAACGATTCGAATTTAAATGTAGACAACGGTCATACGACAATTCCCGCCTGGCTCGACTATGTAAAATTGACAACCAAGTGGACAAAGGTTCGAAACCCGATAATACGCGAAATGGAATAAAGCGAGGGAAAGTACGCTCTGACTCGCCTGATCATTTTCTTTACAAGATAATAAACACATAGGAACGAAATAAGAGCATTTTTAAAGGGGGCAAGCCAGGTAGTAAGTCGGCGTGAACGAGTCCATAGGACTCGTGACATTGGACCCCCCCCCCCCCATCACGTCGCATGCCAGAATAAAAGAAGGTTTACTTTTGATATTTTCTTCGAGGAGTCCTTTTTTATTTAATTCCAAAAAATTCAGAAGAGAAAATCCAAGAAAGTGCAATCGGGCAATTGTAATATGCTAAAAAAAAGGATAATATGGTATCGATAGAGCAAATCAATGTCGCAAATAACCGAATATCTCGACAATGGTGGTATATAGTGCGCGGCACGTGTTGCTCATCTTCGACCAGGAACGAAAGTGACAGATTTTGTGCAACGCGCCAAGACCGTCAACTAGAAGAGTGCTCGGATCTGGGCGCGTTCACAAAACCCAAGTTGCAGCGTCAATTCCGGCAGAACTATCAACTTAAATAATCGTTGACTGCGGTGTAACTAATTTTTGTGACAATATTCGCGAAATTTTAATATAAATCTGATATATGTAATGGAGACCACGATATTTTATGCTAAATCCTAAAACTTACATTGATATTGAAATTTTCCGAGCATTATACCAACGCGCGCCTATTAGAGGGACTGTGAACTAAATATTCACTAATTAAACCTTGAGCTATTTCCGAATACAAAGAATCGTATATAAATCATCGACGTAACTAAACATAAGTACACTCATACTAAATCTAGATCCTAAGCTTCGTAAAACTTTACGAAAGAAGGTTCCATGAATCTTGGAAAGTTTTCAACTTTAGTTTAGAGCGGGAAAATTCAAAATTTACAATGTGAACAGTATATCCTGTAAGGTAAAATAACTGTATATATAGTCGTGTATAACTCTTACTTAATGCATAATATTCATAAGTTGAACATACATGGCGCTACTTCGTAAAACTTTAACGATCTGAAAGTTTAACGAGGCTTAGTAATTTTCCGAGGTTCAACTTCGAACGAAAAAGTTCAAATAATGTGATAGTTGAACATAGGATAACACCTATCACAACTATGTATAACGATTGCTACCTAGTAAAACTATGGCCTACAAGCGCACATAGGCCAACGCATGTTGCCTAACGCTAACGTGTCAATTAATCTAATCTCGGCCTAACCTTGGAACGCATGCGCACAGTTTAGAAGGTACGTTTCTAATGTTACGGGGCCTGGTCCTACAAGGCATTTCATTAATAATAAGAACAATTCACATATCATGGAAGGCTCCGTGAAGACCAGACCTTGGCTAAGTCTTAGATTCACGATGTACAGTACGTAGATCTACCGAGTTTACAATTGTATACGTTATGGGTTCTGTCGGTAATTCTCTCTGTCTGTCGATTTCCCGTTGTTTAAACGTTTGCTAAATAGCCTTAGATCGGCGATATCGTTGTTATTAGGGGCAGAGGGCGGTCCATATGTTATATTAATAAGATATTTTAAAGCTTTAACTAAAGTAAGGCCTACTACTCCAAAGTATGACCAGACATGGGACCCACAGATCGTTTTGGACCCCTTGTTTCAGTTGGGTACATATGATACAATGTCATTAGAAATGTTATCAAAGAAGTTAGATGCCCTTCTGGCTCTGCTAACTAGTCAGCGCATGCAAAATATGTCCCTTATTAAGATTAATAACATTCTGCTGAAGCAAGATGTTTTTAAAATTAAGATAGGCAATAGGATTAACACTTCGGCTTTAAACAGAAAACAATCTCTACTGATTGTTTCTCGATATAAGTAGAATGTAAGTATTAGTCCTACGTCAGTCCTAGAAACTTATTTGTTAAGAACCCAGACTACTAGGAGTTCCACCGAGGAGTTATTTTTTTCATATAGAAACCATGTGCAGCTGTTAGAACACAATCTTCGAGTCGCGGGGATAAGGAGCTCCTTGTAATGTGCGGTTTAGGTATCCAATTTATGGCTGTCATATGGATGTCATTATAAAAACAGCGGATTCAACTGCAGAGATTGTACACTTAAACGAACTTACCTAGGTGTAGTTCAATTATAATTGAATGTAGCGCCACTTCGAAAAAGATCAATTCCTTCTTCAAAAACCTGTTCTATATTAAATTAGGTACTCTTAAATTTAAACTGCAACACTTTGAAGAAGTGCGAATTCAGTCGTAGTGGAGGCTCCTAGGGCGTTGGCTGTATAAATATTCTTTGTTTTTTTAGATTTAAACATGTGGTATTCGCAATATGGCTTATTACTTACCTACTGAAATCGTTGATATGATAATAATTTTAGAAGAATGTCACGTTAACTACGCCGCTGCATCAAGACTTTACGCTGAACGGTTTCCAGAAAGAAGACATGATACTATTTTAACAATAAGTACTTTGACTGAAAGAGCTTGCAATGGGATTCTTGTTCGTGAACTCCGACATCAAGAGTACAACGAAAATGATACATGAGCTGTAACTGTTCTAGCAGCTGTTCATGTTGATCCACAAATTAGTACTCGATAAATTGAAAGAGGGATAGGTATAGCACAAAGTACAGTATAAAGAATTTTAAAATCTCTGAACTATCATTCTCAACGTATTACTCTAAAGCAAGCCTTAAGGCCACATCATATTTTAGCGAGCATTAATTTTTGTCAATGGGCTTTGCAAATGGTACAGAATAATCCTAGTTTCTTCCGATATATACTTTTTTAAGATGAAAGTGTATTCTACAGCGACGGACAGCTCAATAGACATAACTGTCATTATTGGTCGGACGAAAATCCTTAGTGGTATAGGCCGACGGATCATCAAAATCGATGGAATGTTATGGTGTGTTGAGGAATATTAAATGGCTATTTAATTACACCCTACTTTTTTTTATGGAAACGTTGACACACACACTTACTTAGGGTTGTTAAGGGACCATGTGCCTGGAATATTAGAGAACGTTGACTTAGCAACAAGACAAAGAATGTGGCTTCAACAAGATGGTGCTCCGCCACATTTTGCACTCATCGTATGTGAGTTTTTGAATCTAAATTTTAATTAGAGATGGATTGGACGAGGAGGTCCATTTAAAGGTCCCCCCTGCTCAACAGATCTAACATCACCTGATTTCTTGATATGGGGTTGTATTAAAAATGTAGTTGTTGCTTAAAGATCAAAAACAAGAGAAGATCTGATGAAAAGGATTCGGGCTGCTTGCGCAGCTATCTCTCGAGACGCTTTGCTCACAACTATGGACGGTTTTGCGGTCTACGTTTGCGTTTTCAAGCCACTTCGAACAGTTACTCGGTGACTGATTGTAACACTGGTAGCAATGGTGAGAGGCAAGGGCACTTACGTTAATCAACCACCCGAAACGTAAGAGCCAAGGGTAACTCACGACAAGAAAGCACCCTGAGGAAGCAGAACTTACTACGTCCACGCCGTTGTTTCTGGGTAACGCTAAAGGTAAGGAAAAAATTTTCTTTTTTTTGTAACTAGCCACAGAGCAGTGACATTGTCAAGATTGTCACTTTTGTAACTACATAGTCACAGTCTTTATATCTTATCCAAAATGATTGTTACTGTCTAAGTGTGTTTAAGGGAGAAAGTGATGTGATAACAACCCACAGCCTGAAGTCTACAAAAAAATTCATCCAGGCACAGAGTTCAATTTAAGAAACATCGTCTTGACCTTCAAGTGACCTTGATAATTTGTCAGAAGGTCATGATGGTCATGATGGTCAAGATGATGTATACCTTAACATTTTATCGACTTTTGTTAAGCATCTTGAACGTTTGTTAATCCCGAAAAACCAAGACAATTCAGAAAAAAGAACATCTGGTCGTTTCTCAGACACTTGACCTTAATTTTTTACCTCTCCAGATTCACGAAAACAATGTTTCCACAAATTATTTTTGACGTAAAATTTCCCGCTCTTTCCAAATCCGCAGTCAAAAATAGGGGTTCTTATTTAAGAAAATGGTGTTACCTCCATTTGCCCTTAAAAATTGACCTTGAGGTCAAAATTGATGGTACGGACAAATGTCCCCCTCGGCCCTGGTCAACCTTTAGCTGGACCATTTTTTTGTAAATAAAGCATTTTAGAAGATATTTTTGATTATAGTTTGAAATACGTCACCGCTTATATGGTCCTTTGTAGTAGGAACAGTATCAATTTGCCATATCATCAACCTAATTCTTTGAAACAGACTAATGAAATGTTAATATCTGAGAAGACCATGATCCCAATGATAAATAAGATAAGGACTGTACGATATAACAGTTATATAATTGAATGAAGAACTAGAATATTCATCAGTTAAATTTATAATAAAATTCGTCATTATTACATTCATCACTTTTTTATCTAATTAAAAAATATGAGGATTTACCATTTTCTACGCTTATCCTTAACGTTTATTCTCAACGCTATTGGTAAATACAATAATATAATATATCAATAGTTTTTAGTAATATGAAGTTTTGAAAAATTTGGTGTATTCTGTTCTTATGAGAAAAACATTGCTCATGACCTCCCGTTACCTATCAATACCATTTTTAAATTTCTCAAAAGAGTGAAATTTTTAACTAAGAAAGATTTTTACGTCAAGAAGCAAAACTTTGTTTGCTTATTTCTTTAAGTTTCAATAAAGAAGCTAAATTTTCAACATCAACGCTGAATTCCTAACTGAAAAGGATAAATAAATTCTGACAAGTTGCAGAATTCATTTACTCAACGAGAGAATGTTATTTTGATTGCTTCAGTGCTTTGGTAGGTTTCCTTCTAAAACGGAGTTTGGAATTTAAGCTGGGGAATGTTTCGATCTCTTTTTAGAAAATTTATTCCTCTGTTTTTTTGTTTACAGAGATAAGTTTACAATTTGACTGTTTACCTAATGGCGCGCCTATTCCGTATGCACCTCGTTCTGAAAATTCTTCTTCTGCAGAGTTATCTTTTAGTGCCAGGTTCAGGTCTCCTCCTGCCAAGTCTTCTCTTTGTGTTACGTCTAGGTCTCCTCCTGCCGAGCTTTCTCTTCGTGTCAGGTCTAGGTCTCCTCCTGCCGAGCCTTCTCATCGTGTCAGGTCCAGGTCTCCTCCTGAGCCTTCTCTTCGTGTCACGTCCAGGTATCCTCCTGTTGAGCCTTCTCTTTATGTCAGGGCCAGGTCTCCTCCTGCCGAGCCTTCTCTTCGTTTCAGTTTCAGGTCTTCTTCTAACAGAGATTATTCTTTACGCATACTTGGATATAAACTTGAAGATCTTAGATTTATTCGGCTTATTCCTAACACGAATTTAAATATGCGATTCGAAATTCGAGAATACACTTTTCCTCCTGATAAACCAATTCAAATAAGAGGAAAAAAGCAGGCTTTACAGCCTATGCCAACCGGAGAAAGAATGGCGTTAACAACATCCAATGGTGACGTCTTTGCAATTTTGGAGAGAAATAATACGATCCTGCGTGGAATATATACAAAAAGATATTACAATGGAATTTGGACTGAAAGACGCGTGAAAATAAACATGAACAGTGGCGCTATTCAAGATATGAATCCAGAAGAAATTCAGGCAACTCCCTTAGGCATGAATCAACCAATCTCAAAGAATTTTAGAAAAGTACTTGCAGACGAATTTTTTCCACACAATCAACTTAATTTTGAAAAATGTAAAACTAAAACATAATATTGTTTGTCGCATGAAGTAGGATTAACATATTTAATTAACTGGTAATTTCAATAAAAACCTAATGAATTGTCGTTCTGAGGGCATTTAAGTTACATCAATAACCCAGTTTTTTTTAAACAGATAGGCCCGGAAACTGGGCCTATGATAAAAAAAAATTGGGTAGGACCAGATTTAATGACCTTGGTTGTGTAGGAAAATCTTTTAACAAGATTATAATATGAACAGACATTTGAATTTTGAGTGAAAAAGTTATAACATAATATGAAAATGATACGGCTTATTTTTTACGCTAGATAATGTATTTTTAATTAATATTATTACTATTGTATTAATAATAATTATGTGCAGTGCTTAAAGAGACATTAAATAATAAAGTATGTACTTAAACAAATATAGGTTTAAATTTATTAAAAATTGAAAATTTCTCTCACCAAAAAATATCAAAGGGAAAGCAGTACAGAATTCCTTTGAAATCTTAGGTAACTTTATACATTTGCCTGATACCACTTAAATCTTATCAAATTATTTCAAAATTATTAAAATTTGTAGAAATTAATGACAATAATTTGACATTCTACGTCAGGCAAATAAAATGATAGGTGAGCACCCATAGTTTTAAAATTTGCCTTAGAGTTCATAGTAAACTTAGCTCATATTTCGGCTTTAAAACAAACATGTTACGAAACATTGTCGATAAGGTAAAATTCCTCAATTATTGATTAAAATTTTAAAAAGCTGTTTGAAATTATAAAAATTATTTCAAAGTTTGTTAATTTTTGAGTTTTTTTCGCCGAGACACACTTAGAATTTTTTTAAAGTAAAATTGGTTAAACCGTTATGCACAAATTACAAAAGTCAAAGATACCTCTGAAATAAAAGATTAATTATCTAATTTTTTAAACTTTAATAAAAGTAGAAATTTGATATGTAGCCTAATAAATCAAGCAGTTTTGTGTTTATTTATAACAGGAAAAAGATAAACAGATGATACAGAATAAGTACCAATAATTGTATAATTTTGAAACAGTCACATGTTTATTTAAATTTAAAAACGTTATACTAGTAATATACGTGTATCTTATTGATCTTATTTCACCTCGAGAAACTTTTTAAAATCATTGTTTGAATAATTGTGTAATTTTTGAGCAGAAACATCTTTTTTCAAATTTACAAACCTTTTATTTGCAATATATGTGTATTTTATTGATCTTATTCTATTTCGAGAAACTCTTATAATTTTATGATTTACTACCGTCGGCAAGGTTTTAATGTCACGGTACGAAAATTTTGTGAACCTCACCAACAGTTTGGTCAAATTTCAAAAATCATGCAGAGTATGATTTTTTTTATTTATTTTTTAAACACTTTTGGGCAACACAAAGCGGGGGTGATTTTGGGACCAACGACCTTGATCGCCTTGACCTTGTGGCCAATTTGGAAGGTCATTCGAAGGTCAAAATGTGGAGTTTGTTGGTTTGGAGCTTGTGAGTCTGCGGGTTTGGTTTCGGGTGTATTAGTTGCAGAAAACAAAAGTTTTGACCTTCGAATGACCTTCCAAGTTGGCCTCAAGGTCAAGGCCATTAAGGTCGTTGGTCCCAAATTCACCCCAGCTTTGTGTTGCCCAAACGTGTTAAAAAAATAAAACAAAAAAATCATATTCTGCATGATTTTTTAAATCTCTCTTTCAGAATCTAATGTCAAAAATAGGGGTTCCAATTTAAAAAAATCAATGTGACCTTCAAATCACCTTGAAAATTTATCTCAGGGTCAAAACTGATTTTGTAGCAAGATGGCATCCATTCTCGTAAGCAACTTTTGTCTGAACAATTTTTTTTTATACTGCTTATTTCCGGAGATTTTTGGGTGGATACATTAAAATGGTTTACCCTGTATATAGCTTATAGTAAGTAATTCTTTGCATCAAGTTAAGGCATCTAAGAATTTTGAATAGGCATAATTTTGGATAGTTTTAAATTGACATCAGTGTACATAAAAAAGCAAAGAACCTTTTTTTTAAGTCTATCGATAGCAGGCTTCACAAGGCCATAATGATATAAAAATAATGAGAATGACAATATTTCTCATGAATATAAAACTTTAAACAAAAGTATTGCGTTTTCAAAAAAAAAATATAATAACAATAACATGAATTTCCATCTAAGAAGAATTATGTTATATAAAAAATTAAATTCAACAAGATAGTTTAATTTTTAAATAAAACATAATTTTTATTACATTATTTAATAAACATTAACTATGAGTTGCATTTTTAATAACAATACATAAATTTTCTACCAGAAGAGGTAAATTTTTAATTCGAATAGATAAATTTTAAACGAATAAATCTTTCAGTTTCCAAGACCTTTAGTAAAAGTATTGCGTTCTTAACAAAGTAGAACAAATAATCACCAGAAAGAGGAGTTTTCCTCCAGCAAGGAGAATTTCTATCCAATAAGAATGATATTCTATTTTAAAAATAAACTTTAAATAAATAGTTTTAAAAAAACATTAATTTTTATTACTTTCTTTGAGAAAAGGTGAATTCGTAATCCAGATAGATTAATTTTTAACGAAAGAGTCGATTTTTCGACCAAGAAAGATTTTGTAGGACAGAACAAAAATTCAAATAAATAATAAATGTGGCGGAGAAAGAGATGAATTTTCATTCAAAAATATAACAAAAGACTTTTCAACTGTAAAGAATAAATTTTTGATAAAAAATTGTTGGATTTTCTTATTGGGTTCGTAAAACTCAGAATGCATTTTCGACAAATACTTGAAATAGGGATAAGAGGAGATTTAGTTTAATTTCCAAACTCCTTATGAAAATTAAAAATTGATTTGTTACCTAATCGATAAAAAAGGTGTATTCACAAAAGAAAAAAAGTTATTTTTTTATTTCAAACTGACTTCGTTTTCTGTATTTAATTTCTATAACATTTGGTAAAAATGTTTATTTAGTATTATTTGAAAATGTGAAAGTATGGCATTCATCTTTTCAATTCTTTAAAACTAATGAGAAATATTCGTATTCATTTTTCAGAACTTTGAATGGTCGGTTATAGTCATATCAGATTTGGTGAATTCACGAACCATATTTTATTACACAAAACCAAGTCTAACAAAATTGAAATTACTGACAAGGACAAGCTTGGCGTTTAAATAAGCAATTTAATAAGTTCGATTTCAATAATATGTGCGAGTATGCATTAAGAAGCACTAAAATATTCATCAGCTCCACTTTTAATTAAGTTTAATTAATTTGGGTTTTCCTTTAATTCAAAAAAAATTAGTACGTTTTAGGCTCACTTCTAATCCTCGGTGGTTATCGTCAATTCAAATGTTGTATATAATTTTACAATACATCTGTAATTTAAAGTTCATCTGTAAGCTTATTACAAATTACAATTGTTCCGAGGTAATCGGCATTCTAACCCAATTCTTTTTTTTCCAAACTCCACTCAAGTTTTTCGAAAATTAGTTTGATGAGTACGAATTTAATCTGAATATAGCCAAAGAGAGTCCAGACTGTGTGTTTATAAAAATGAAATTCGTATCATACGTACACGTGGACATATGGGAGAAATGAATTTACATATTTCTTATTCCGGAACAGAAAAATTTGCTAAAATAGACCAATATGCTGGAAGGGAATAATCAAGACAAATTTAATCCTCTGTTTCTTCTTGCAGATTCAAGTTCTGAGACGCCATTTCCTGAAAGGCACGATTTACCTAAAGGGTCTCTTTTTCCTGCTAGACTTAATTTTCTATGTACCCCGAGCAGAACCACTTCTTCTGCTGAGCCTGTCTCTCACTTCAGGTCCAGGTCTCCTTCTGCTGATTCCCCCCGTCAAGTCAGCCCACAGTCTCCTCTTACCAGGAGTACATCTTGGCAGGTACTTGTATGTAGACCTGATCAAGTTAGATTTTTTCGGCTTATTTTCAAGACAAACCCGAACCCACGGTTTGAATTTCGAATTTATTATTTTTCTCGCGATAACACACTTCTATAATGAGGTATAAATCAAACTTCTAAGCCAATGGTTAAAATCGAGTAAATCGATAAAGTTCCTGTATTTAAAAGGGAAAAAAACTCGGGATTTAAAACAAGAGTTAGACTCCGTGTATTGTGAATCGTCGCTCTCATTTACAACCGTAAACCATTGGGTGGCCGAGTTCAAACGCGGTCGCACAAGAATTTTTGACGACGAACATTCTGGACGTCCAAAAACTATTTCTACGAAAGATATCGTCAGTCTAATGCACACAACCGTGATGGAAGATCGCCAATTAACCATTAAGGAAATTGATGAGTCTTGTGGGATATCAACTAAACGGGTGCATAAGATTTTACATGAAGATTATCCATTATATTATATTATTTATCCATGAGAAAATTATCCGCGCGATGGGTGCCGCGTTTATTGACAATCGACCAGAAGCGCGTACGGAAAAGGGTTTGACCAAATGTATTGACTTGCGTGGAAAGTATGTCAAGACCTAATTTTTGTTTGACTTGAATTATGTGTTTTTCTTTAAAAGGCCGGAAACTTTTCAAATGAACTTCGTATTATCAACATCCATACGGAAGAAATCGAGGTATCTCCCTTAGGAGCACGTCAACCAGTATCGAAGAATTTAAAAATCGTATGGGAAGACGATTTTTGACCAAGCAATTGATTTCATTCGTAAAAATGTAAAAGTAAAATGTAATACTGCTTGTGGTCCGAAGTAGGATCAAAATGATCACAGGTTTATATTTTGCCCAGGGCAGAGACTAGAAAAAATTAGGTCGGTATGCGTTGATTTAATGACCTTGAACACACAATAAATTAAATTTATTTCCAAAAATTCTCGATAAATCTTTTTAAGTTTTTTTAAACCCCCACAAAAACTTTTAAATACTTGGATGTCTCATTAAACCTTAAAATTTTTCCATAAATCCTATGAAAAATCATTGAAGATCCTAATAAAATCTCTTAAATCTTCTGAAAGTATTTGAAACCTGCTGCATTCTTTCGAAATGCAAAATATAAAAATCGGCCCTCTGTGTTTGTACGTTTAATATGTTTCCAATGCCTCTACACCTTTGAGGGAACTGAGTATACAAATATGCTGGAACCTCCCTACCGTAATGAGCCGCTGCTCTGTCCTGCTGGAACCAAATATTTTGAAAATTATTGCCTGTAATCTCCCTGATTCTTGGTACAATTTGGTTTCTGAGAAGCGCTTCATATGCACGGGCATTGAGATTACCATCGATGAAGAAACGGCCTATCAATGCATCATTCAACATACCGGCCCAAACATTAATCTTTCGTGGATATTGTGTGTGACTCTCCAACATTCAATTAGGATTTGTGTTGGACCAATATCTACAATTTTGCCTGTTAATTTCACCTTTTAAAGTGAAAGTAGCTTTATCTGAAAATACTGTATTGTACAAGAAAAGAGGATTTATACCAATTCTGTCCATTTCACAAAATTCAACCCGACGATCAGGATCGTCTTCATTGAGCTCTTGTACCAGATAAACTTTGTAAGGATGGAA
>JAAAKG020140600.1:0-12068 GCA_010014905.2 Druon quercuslanigerum
GGTCGGAGCAGTGTTGCGGAGTGAACGTGTTATTTAAATAAATAACGCGAGAATTCCAGATCAATCTAAAATTTTATCCCCTCCCTACCGAGTGAGTCACACCTACCCCGAAAGGGAAACGGCTTAATGGTGTAATAATAATAAAAGATACTGCACGTGTCACTGAAAAATAGCTTCATTGCAGTCTTTTTTTCAGCTCGAAGTATCTTCATCCTACGGCAAGACAATTAAATCTTTCTTTAGGACCAATATACTGAAATTCAGCCCAATTAGTGGCTTATTTTTGTTCTCAGACTCAGGAGGATATTTCTATGGACTATTTTTATTATTAAATCAAGTTACCGACATTCGGATAAAAATGAAAACAAGCCCAGCGTAAATTTCAGACTTTACTTTTAGTGTGTATTGGAAACCCAAGACAGTGAACTGAAAGCGAGAGTTTGGTGTAATTCTAAGAGCAGCAGATATAAACGATAACCTAACAGAGTTATATATAATTTCCGACAAATTCCAGATAAACTGTAAAATTATCCAAGTGTAATAAAAAAAGGTTTATAGTCTTTAAAGTTAGCTCTTGAAATAAAAAAATTTGAAAATTATTTTGGAATAAATCGATGAGTCTTTAAATTTTAAAAGATTCGTCGAAAATAATTTAGAGATACAGATTTTATTTGTAAAGCACTGCATTATATTATAGTCCAGGCATCTAGTACGAAAAAAGGTCTTTTCACCGTATTGAGTAGGTAATGCGCGTTTTTCGCTAAAACGGTTTATAAGAAGGTATCCTGATTAAAATTCCTGGTTTCCTAGAAATGACACCCGTTCGTCCTGGAGATATTTTTGAAAGAAGCTCCAAAAATAGTGTTTGCGTGACTGGCCCACCCCATCGCCTTTTTTTTAGCAAAATGCTCCCCAACAAAATTAAACTAGAGGAAATACAGAAAAAGTTGAAGGCAAAAAATACTCCTATGTTAAACAGGTGCCAAGCTATGGACTTTCAAAGAACCGGACTTTTTTGAAAAAAGAGGCGAAAACACCAATTCAAAAGTTTGTATCTGTTTCCAGTAATTCTAAAAAATGCAATGAACTAGGCCCAGTAGGTCATAAGTTACTCGTTTTCATTTTTTTCAAAATACTTTGCTTCTCGGTGAAGCTACTAAGTGGTACAAGAGAAAAAGTTGTAACACAGAAAATTATGCATAAATATAAAAAAACATAATCTTTAGTGATGCCGTCCGAGACGAGAAATACCGAGCCTGGCTCGCTTTCGTCTCGTTCATTACTCGGTTCAGTCTCGTTCATTACTCGGTTCAGTCTCGTTTTCGTGACCTCATTCCTCGGTTTGGCTCGTCTCATTCTTACTTGTCTCGTGGTGTCCTTTCTCGTTTCTCGCCTGGGGTTTTTCGAGTAATGCGACAGATGTGCACTAGTGGTTCGCACAGCTCGCAGGAGCGTTCTTTTGCCACTCTGTCGCCCTTATACTAATTAGAGTTCTTTAATGAATAGTTAAAGTCTAAATATGATTACATATTATACTTTTCTGTCTATTACTGATTAATTTGATATCAAACACGACTATGTTTTCATTATTTCACAGATTTAACTTCACTGTATTAGTATATCATTTTTTTTTTTCAATGAAACATTTATTTTGCCAATATTAAAAATAGAGTATATGAAATAAAAAGGTAGAAATATAGCTATATTTTCAAGTCTTGTAGAGTTTAAAGAATTTAACCCTAATTTAATGTTTTATTTTTCAAAGTAGAATTTCAAAACTTTTTGGCGGCCAATTTATACGGTTGGTAAATAAAATACAGTTGTTTGGACGTTTATAAAATCGAACATGCGTAACTACTTGCACAATCGTAAGTCGTAAGTGCGTAACTACTTACACAGTCGATTTTATAATTCTCTCCTGTTAAATTCATGTATCTTTATTTGTATATTCATAATTGTATATTTGTATATTTATGTACATAAAAATTGTTATAATTCGGACAAAGACATTACACGAGTCAAACGATTTCAAGAAATTCAAAAAGAGTTTAATGTACTTTAAGGATTGCGAAAAGATTAAAAATATTTTCGTGTTTTCAAATTAATAAAACAGATATCTGAAAGAATTCAAAAAGGTTTAAAAGAGTTGATCGGGCTTTTTAATTATCTCTAAAAATGTCACCAAAAAATCCATTTTCCTAAAATTTGAAACGATTACAAAAGATTTCACACAAATTTCTAGAACTAGCATAGACGTTACACGAGTCAAATAATTTCAAAAAATTCACAAAGAGTGCAATCTATTTAAAGGATTGCACAAAGATTTAAAACATTTCCATGTTTTAATAAATGTTTAATAATAACATCATAGAATGCTAATTCAGTTAAGTTAAATCTTTGAAAAAAGCAAAACATAGTCGTGTTTGACATCAAATTATTCAGTAATAGACCAAAAAGTATAATATGTAATCATATTTACTTATATCATCGAAGAGAACCCCAACTGCTAGAACTTTTTCCATTAATTGCAGAATTAAATAAAATGAATCGCCTTCACGTGGTAAAGCAATAATCAGTAAGGATACGATTTTTTTTCTGATGTAAAAAACGCGTTTAGCAGACGTGAAATATTACCGGGAGGAGAAAAGAGATCGCAATATTATTATTTTATTCCATTCCCTTTAAAGTATTCATATGAATTACTTTATGAAATGTTAATTGTTTTCTGTTACTGTAAGATTATCTTTGCAATTGTTATTTTACAAGCTACTTTCTATCTAAATAACAGTGTATGCGCAGCAAGGAGTATTTTGGAGGACCTAATTTTAATCTGATGATTACTGAATTCTGATAGGATCATTATAGCACCTTTGGAATCCTTCACGAAAAAATCAGTAAAGATAATATTTTTCTGATATGAAAAACGTGTTTAGCAGACGTGAAATATTACCGGGACGAGAAAAGAGATCGCAATATTATTATTTTATTCTATTCCCTTTAAAGTATTCATATGAATTACTTTATAAAATGATAATTGTTTTCTGTTACTAAAAGGTTATCTTCGCAATTGTTATTTTACAAGCTACTTTCTTTCTAAATAACAGTGTATGTGCAGCAAGGAGTATTTCGGAGGACTTAATTTTAATCTGATGATTACTGAATTTTATATGATCATTATAGCACCTTCGGAATCCTTCACGCAAAAATCAGTAAGATACGATTTTTTCTGATATGAAAAACGTGTTTAGCAGTGAAATATTGTCGAAAAATATTCTCTTACAAAAATAGGAAATACTATGCTTCACTGTACGTAAGCCTGTTACTCTCTCGCTTGCACTCACGTATTTGCTTTGGCGAAAGAGGGAAGCCGATAGTCGCCTCTGGCTACGTGGACGTGGTCCACCCATGCCCTGGGAAATGTAGCTTGAAGGCAATTGAAGGGCGCCAACCATATGGAAGGAGTGAAGGTTATTTACGATGGGTGCTTTATGCTTTCTCCCTTTTGAAGAAAAACTTGGGCCCGCAGTAAATACATCGTCATTACTTCCCCCCCCCCCCCGGTTCAACTCGGATTTCCCGACAATTTTTATATAGGTCCAGCAAAAGGACGTTTTTAATAACAAACATTTTTTTAAAAATTTCGAAAAATTGCAGATGCGTTGTTAAGACATGAGGAAAATACATCAAAAAGTCCCTGCTTCGAGAAGTGAATGCAACTTGTTCAAATTAAGCGCTGAAAATGGTAAAAATAATTTGCAATATTAAATAAATAATATAGAAACAGCAAAATTATTGGTATTGCACGATATATTACCTTCAGCCATGCTCGAAACAATAAACTGCACTCGTTTTCACTGAAGCGATCACTCACAAATGCAAAAAGAAACTTTCAAAAATGTTGAATCTTTTCAATTTTCCAGACAAACTGCTTACTTTATGGCAAAGTTTTATATAATCTTTTTTATGGAGAACAGGATTTAGAGTGTTTTATTATATAACTATTTTTGCGCTAAAAACAGCCGTTTCCAAGGAAACTCCAAACACGTGACCTTAGCCGCCATGTTGGAAGATGGCGGCTCGAGCTCACCCCCCCCCCCCAAATTTACTGAATTTTGGGAGGTTTCTTAAGCCCCCCAAGGAAGAGTTTTAACAGCTATAAAGCTTGTTATACTTTTTTCTATTTAAAATCCTTCCTTGACTGGCCTATTATGGTCACGGTGAATTACGTCTCGCCGTCGTTCACTTCGGGGGTTCTGAACTTTTGTACTCGAATATACGATACATTTCATTTCCAATTTGAATTTCAGTTTTAATTTATAAATAAAATCAAATTTGACTGCAAATTAAAACTCAAGTTAAACCTTCAAGAAGCAGGAAAAATTTGGAGAATTTTAAATTAATATTCACAAAAGCCCGCCGAGAGATATAATAACCCCGAAGGACTAGGAACCAGTAGAAAGACAAGATTTATTAGGCCCTGTTTGACCTAGTCCCTAAACTGACACTTCAAGTCTTTGCAGTCGAAGACTGCCTTCTGGTGAGCCCTAGCCTAGACTAGATCACTGCATTTTTGTTGGAATTACTCGGAATTGCGTCCACTTAAATTTAAGTGTTTATTTTTTGTCTTCAAATTAACAGGTGCCAAAGTACAGATACAAGGTTCAGAATTGGGTGGTTTTGTCTCTTTAAAAAAATCCTGGTTCATTGTAGGACAATAACTCAGCACCTTGCGAAGAAAGAAGGTATTTTTTGCCTTTAACTTTTTCAGAATGTTCCCTAGTTTAATTTTGGTGTTGGAACATTTTGCTCTGAAATAAAATGGGGCGGGTCAGTCTACGCAAGCACTATTTTTGGAACTTTTTTCAAAAATATCTCCGCGACGCATGGATGTAATTTCGAGAAAACTTGGAATTTGAATCATATTTTGTCCTATATTTTAAGAAAAATATTCTGTTGAGATTTTAACTATAATCTGTACAAAAATGTACATTCAAGGGCGGCAGTCTTTCACTTTATATTTGCCAGATTCAAGTACAGTTACACGGCCCTAGATTGTCGAGCAATTGCGTTTTGCCGAGATTTTTTCCGAGTATTTCATAATTTAGGTTAGCCGTGGAGTTAAAAGTGTTTTTGTGTAAAAAAATATATATAATTTAAGTATGAGTCTGGAGGAAGAACTTTGGAGAACAAGATATCAAAATATTTTATTTTATTTTACTGGCAACACTATTCTCGAAATGTTACATGTGAGCCATTGTAATTTTCCGAAATTCGCTCTGCGAGCATTCACGCACTACATGCGAATTTGTGAAATTTTGTGTGACTTATATGCATTTTTCTAACAACAACAATTTTGATTTCTGACCTAGAATGGTTGACACAGTCCATGCATTTTTCGACAACTAATTTTGTCTGTGTAGGTAGTAGAACAACTATACATTATTAACTATAGTATTAACTACAGATTTTGTACAAAATGACAAGTTAAGTAACGTGATTCAAACGTAAAGTAAGTAAATAAAATTTTAAATCCTGTCATCAGGGCTTTCCTGCTTATGGGTTATAAATTTATTCAATAAAAAAATGATTACTCTGATAGATATTATATTTAGTCCCGTTCTCTCAATGCATTTTCATCCCGAGAATAAAAACATCGACGTAATGGAAAAAGTTAATGCCAACGCAATCATTATTCGGTTTGTATACAAATTTTGTTGTGGCAGCGTAATATAATACCAAATTAAAGTGTAATAATCAGCAAATATTTTCACGCTAAAAGCGTGGCTAAGAATGTGTCGGCGGTAAATAAATCTGTCGAAATAAAGAAACTTTTATATTGATCACTACTCAATCTAGACGTACACCTGTTACTAAACTTTTTTGAAATCTCATGAATTCGTCCGAATTCTCTTAAATTCTTCTACATTTTGTCTATATACAAGTGAATGTATTTAATCTTAAGGACAAGTCTAAAATAACACGGGGAGAAAACTAGATCATGAAAATTAGGATAGTCATTCGCAATATCTAGATATTGTCGCGCATGATCTGGAAATATTTTTTTAATGTATGAGATATGGCCAGGCAAGATCCTTTGATATTAGATTTTTAAGATCTGAGATATTCAACTCTAATATATGTGTGTGTTGTAACTATATTTATATAGTAGAGAGAAGGTGGCACCTACCGTGTCAATTTTGTTAACCTTTTTCTCCATTTCGCAACGCATTTCGCAAAATTGTCAGAATTGCGAATAAAAAAATAAATTTGCAAACGCTTCTAACCGTTCAAATGCTGTCGTTTGCTACCCGCTGATTTCTATCTTCCGCAAAATTCATATTTTTCGTGAAAATAATGATTTCCTCAACAAAAGGTATGATTTTTCAACATTTTATTGATCTGAGGATCCTGCAAAACCCCGGATATTCGACCAGTTTTCTTTCTTTCGTTCGCAAATCCTTCGGAAACAATATATTTTGAGGCAGTGCCGTAGCTATTAACAAAATAATTCAAAGTCAGATGGAACCAACACCCTTAAGACAAAATTAATATAAAACTTTGGACATCAGCTTAATTTAAGCCAAAAATATAAACAAGAACATCATGGAAATGATGGATGTAAGGTGACGGGTCGTATTATGGAACGGTTTTCAGAGTAAAGAAAAAGATATCGTCGATTATAAATGCTTGAGTAAACTACTCTAAATAATCCAAGTATATTTTGAAAGACCAATATCTCTAGTATCAAAAACGAGTCGCAAAATGTTTACTCGTGATAATTAAATAAAAATAAAAGGGGCAATGTAAAGGCTTAGCATGTCCCTATGATGAAACACCCCTTTCTGTTGGAAAACTGTTGGAAACTGTTTTTTAAACCTAAATTTACCAATTCAATTTTTGGTTGAAAACTCATATTTTTAGTTTAAAATGCAACTATTTGTTTGAAAATAGATCTTTTTTCTTTGAAAATTTATGTTTTAGATTAAAAATTTTACTTTAGGTTGAAGATTCATCATTTTAGTTGCAAACGTATCACTTTGTTTGAAAGTGTAACTATTTTTTTAGTTGAGAATTCGTATTTTTTCGTAGGGATTCCAGTTGAAGATTCATCATTTTGGTTGAAAATTGGTTTTTCTTATTCAGGGGAAAACTAATTTTTCTTGCTGAAATACACATTTATCATACCATACATACAAATCACACATTTAGATACTTATAATGTGTTACATTTTTTAATTCTACTGTATTTATTGCATAAACAAATAGAAGTTCTAAGATTGAAAGTATCAAGGGATTATATGTACTTATTTAATTTACTCTGATATTTAGTTATTGATCCTTCTCTTTTAAATTTTAAACAGAGAGGAATTTTCTTTCATTTTTTAAAAATTATCATTTTTAAAATAGAATAAATGTACACAATTTCATTTTTGTACGCTTGGCTTTATAAATAAATATTAAGTATATTATATTTTCGAAATCTTCATGTTAATTTAATAAATACATAACGATTTAATATTTATTAATGTTTTCAATACATTTTTACACTTGGAATCAAGCTTCACAGCATGACAGTCGTTCCAAACAAGGGCCATTTCCTGTGGAACATTGGGACATGGTGAGGAAAGGGGTGTTTCATCATAGGGACATGCTAAGCCTTTACATTGCCCCTTTTATTTTTATTTAATTATCACGAGTAAACATTTTGCGGCTCGTTTTTGATACTAGAGATATTTGTCTTTCAAAATATACTTGGATTATTTTGAGTAGTTTACTCAAGCATTTATAATCGACGATATCTTTTTCCTAACTCTGAAAATCATTCCATAATACGACCTGTCACCTTATATTATTGAAAATTAATTTATTTTCTTGAAATTTCGTGTTCTTTTATTCAGGCAAATGAATCTGTTTCCATTGAAAATGTATTTTTTTTGTTAAAAATTCAACTGTTTTATATGAAATTCTTATCTGTTGATGAGAAATTGAAAAATATCATACAAAATCGAAATATTTATTTGAAAGTTAAAGTACTTTCTTGAAAACTAATTTAGTTTCTTTAAAACTGATATATTTTCTTGAAAATTTGTTTTATTGTGGATTAAAAATGAATTCATTTGAATACAAATTTAAATGTTTAACGTTTGGTTTATAAATGTATAAATTTTATGAGAAAATTCATGCACTATGATAAAAATTTTTTTTTATATAAGATTGATTACTTTGTTTGAATGTGTAACTGTGTATTTGAAACTTTATATTATTAATTAAAAATTCGGTTTCTTTTTTTTCACAGACAGTAACGTGTTTTGATTGATTGAAAATAAACTATTTAATGAAAAATGAAAGTATTTGGTCGAAACTTGAAGTAATTTGTTAAAAATTATATTATTTTCCTTATAATTGAACTGTTTTCTTGAAAATTCATTTCTTTGTTGATTGATAATTAATTTATCGAAATTAAAATGTAACTATTTCATTTTTGGTTTAACGATTTATTAATTTTTAGTACACAACTCATGTACTATCTTAAAAATTCTTATTTTTGTGTTGAAACTTTGATACTTTGGTGGAAAATGTAACGTTAATAAAAAATTATATTCTTTATTGAAAATTCGTTTTTATTTCATCACAAAAATTAATCTATTTGTATTGAAAATGTAATATTTTGTTGAAAACAAAACTGTTTTATTTTGAACATTCGTTTCCCTTCTGGTCGATAATTTATTTATTTAAATAAAATTGAATTATTCCATTTTTTTGTTTAAAAATGGACAATTTTGTATTTTTTATCTGAAATTGAACTATCTCATAAAAAATTTAAGAAATTGGTCGAAAGTTGAAGTACTTTGTTGAAAATTTCTTTGTTTTATTCAAAATTCATCTACACCAGAAACTTGTAAGACCGGTCTTCGTTACTTCGGTCTCGTCGTGCACCCACTCCAACTAGAATATCAACGCCTACGTGAGCCGATCCCTTTCTAGAGCCGTACTGCTTGTCGGTACTGCATCAAATCGTCTTTTCATTCGGCGTGGGCGGCGCCCGGAATGTGTAGGCACGGCGCCGCGGCCGCATATACCTACTTTATACCTGCGTCGACTCTTTGTAAGTTCCTGCAAAGCCCCGAGCTGTACGGTCTTACAATTTTCTGTTGTACTTTAAACATTCTTTTCCATTTTACTTAATAATTTATTTATTTAAATAAAAATGTAATTATTTGTTTTGGAATTTAAAAATTTAATGTTTATATTACAAAGTCCATGTACTTTCTAGAAATGTCGTGTTTTTCGGTAGAATTTTTAATTTAATAATTAACATTTTATAGTATCGGGGAATGAAAATTAAAATTGCACATGTAACTCTATTATTGATTGAAAGTAATTGTTATCAAATATAGGTTATATTTCGATTGAAGTACGTTTAATTTCTCTTTCAAATAAAAATTAAACATTTAAGTATAATTAAAATAGGTTGCTTATAATTGTTTAATTATTATTTCAGATTTGAGAATAAGAATGACATATTATATTATATTCCTAGAAGGGGAGACCTTTAAAGTGAAAATATAAAGTAAATAATCGCATTACTTAAAAATATGGACTTAAAACTAATAAAGCAAGATAGAAGCGTTCACATTAACGCAAGAACAGTATAAACGGGAAAGAAGCTTGATTGTCCGTAGCATCCTTTAGGAGGAAGGAAAACACGAATCTTGAACAGGTGACGTTTCTTCGGCAACTCGGACGTCGAACATTACAACACAGCAACATTACAACCATATAAGCGACATAAGTCCTAAACATATTCATATTGACGGTAACCTTAATTTTTTATCTTTCATTACCCGTTTGCAAAAAAATAATATGTTTAGTATACTATTAGAAATTATTGCGTAAAAATCAAGAGTCAAAATTCGTAAAAGTTTTCTGCGTGTATAAGGTGTAGGGAACCCGATATTTTCATATAACTACTCCCGGCCGGATAGCTTTATTTGGCAGCGAGGCTTGACCAGGCCTACTGATACGCGCGCTAACAGTAATCAATCGGTTGCCGGCGCAACGCAAGCACAATTGAAAAATTAAAAAAAAATTGGGAACACTGTATGCACGAAGCTGCACGTGCTACTTAGTCAAGACAGGTCAAGGCAAAAAGATTAATGTGTAATAACGGTATCTTTACAGTTTACACCGTCGAATCCTTGAGGGTATGTGATACTTCGAAAATGATCGATTTGGTCAGTTTTAGGTTCCTCCGGCTTTTTTCGTAGAATAATGAATATTTTATCTTCAAAATTTGGGAAATAATATCGAACATGCTAATGGACATCCCTGCACACTTTTTTGTAGGTTACTTCAAAAAATGTTATTTTACCAAATTTGATTAATTTGTGTGATGCTTAGGAATTGGTATTGATTTTAACAGTGTTAGATTCTCTCGGATTTTTCTCTGCAATATTAAAGATTTTGTCTTCAAAACCTGGGAAATGATAGAGAACATGTTAATGGACGTCCCCTCACACTTTTCTTGTGGGTTAATCAAAAAAATTTAATTTTGATAAATTTGATGTGTGTATGTGTAATTTCGACGTTATGTGTATTATAATTCTCTCCCGTAATTATTCTTGAGTGCTACCAACAGCATCGGTACGACAGAGACTTACATTATTGAAATGATAGATAGCTGAAAAACGACCCTAACCTTAAATAATGCACACGCATACAATTTTTATTTGGCACTATAATTTTTTTTATTATCTCTTAATAAAGAGTCCGTGAACGTCCGTTATGATACTTTATAGCATCTCCGAATTCAGTTTTTAAAAATTGTCATTTTTCTGAAAAAAAGCTGGGGGAACTGTACCCGATTGACCGGCAATGGACCGGCGAATTCTTGGGGCTTTTACGTGGAAGGAGCGACAAAATCACGACTTGCTAGAATGATACGATGCGAGTGTTACCCCTAAACGAGACAATTTGCATGGCACGACTGCATTCTCTGTGGTGCGAGAAACACATCGAGCTATTGCACTTTTCGCGTCAACGTCGGCGAACCCATGCCGAAGTACTCCAAAAAAGGGGATTTGTAAGGGAAGCGCCTATTCTACCAGAGCCAGAACAAGCTTTATAAACCGGAGAAACATCAACACCCAGGTTTCTCTCAAGGCTAAAGATCTGACTGAAATGGATGAAGAGCTTCGTGGACAATTTTACGAAGAATCCGACCTTTGGACTATCAATTTTTGTGTGTATAATGCAGCGAGAAGTTTGGGCGATGCGAACCGTAAAACAAAAACCAATGATTGATCATAAGACCAAAAGACGGATGAATCAACTCGCCATAAAGATAGGCTGGGTAAGACAGTACGCCTCCCGCATTGATTGACCATATAACATCTGGTACGAATTTTACCGCCAGGGCTCAGAAGTTCGCACGCGAACTCCGGATCCGTTATCACACACTTAACAAGTCAAAGCTGCTGACCATCAGGCAGCATATTGTTGAGAGAATACGGTACCCTGTGATGCCCTCATAACAACATCTGAGGAACAATGCCCAACCATCATTACCGAGGAGGTGAAAAAAGTATTAGAAGGTATAAAGAACTATTCCACTCCAGGATCAGATGGTATCAAGACCATCTGGAGAAAGAAGTTTCCTTCAAGCAACGACCATCTGGCCCGTATTTTCACCTCATATTTGAAGTCGGATGAGCCAATTCCGGAGTGGTTGGTGGAAGCGCGCACAGTACGCCAGCCGAAAATTGACAACTTCACTGACCCAAAGAATTACAGGACAATCACTTGTCTAAGCACACTGTATAAGATAGTCACAGCTGTCCTAAATGATAGGATTGTTCGGGCAAGCGGACCTGTGTGGCAAGAAATGTATGAACAACGCGGCTCAAAGAAAGGCGTAGCCGGATGTCGGGAGAACCTGCTTATCGATAGGTGTGTCTGCAAAAATGCATCTTGCTACCAGTGTGACCTATTGATGGCCTGGATTGATTACCGGAAAGCTTTCGATTCGACCTCCCATAAACTTATCATCTGTCTTTTGGAAAGCTTAA
>JAAAKG020140601.1:0-12068 GCA_010014905.2 Druon quercuslanigerum
ATAATTTTTTATCAGTTAACATGAATGGCGATAAAATTTGAAGAAAATCAAGAGAAAAAATGATTTCTTTTTGCCTTTAAATGTCTACACTAGGCATTTGTTTATCTAGTTTGTTCATAAAATTAATAAAAAAATGTAGAATGACAATTCTCCATTATGAAAAATGACAGGCAATATAATTTTCAAAAAATCAAGAAAAAAATATTTCTTTTTGCATTTAATTGTCTGTGCTAGGTATTTGTTTATTTACTTTGCTTATAAAAGGATAATTTAAAAAAAAAACAAGGGGAAAAAGGTTTTTTTTTTTAAATTTATCTTTTTTAGTTCAAAATTCAACGGTTGAGAATTCTTGAATTTTATTGAAACTTTATCTACTGTGTTGATAAATTATTCTTTTTGTTTAAGAATCCATCTTCATTTGTTAAAATTTTATCTTTTTGATTAAAAATTCTTTAATTTTGTTCAAAATTCGATTTTTCAGTACGAAATTAATTTTTTGTTTCTTGAAATTCATTTTTTGGTTAAATATGTAACAACAAGGTCTTTAGGTTAAACTACTTTCCTAACAATTAAAAAAAAATTTCTTACTAAAAAATTGAACTTTTTGGTTGAGAATTCTTAAATTTTATTGAAAAATCGTCTTTTTTGTAATAAATCAATATTATTTTTTTTTTATTATTATTTTTTAGTTTAAAATTTATCTGATTGGTTTAGAATTCTTAAATTTGTTTTATAAATTCGTTTTTTTACTGATAAACATTAAACAACTAGGTTTTAAAGTTGAACTACTTTCTTAAAAGCTAAAAGAAATTTTGTTCATCTTTTTTAAAAATTCAACGGTTTGGTTGAGAATTCTAAATTTTTCTCTTAAAATTGTCCTATTTCTTAATAAATAATTCTTTTTGTGTAAAAATTCATCTTTTTTAGTTAAAAATTCAACTTTTTGTTTGAGAATTCTTGAAGTTCGTTAAAAATTTGCTTTTTTTTCGGCAGAAAAATAATCTTTTTGTGTAAAAATTCATCTTTTTTGTTAAAAATTTAACAGCTAAGTTTTAAAGGTGAACTACTTTCTCAAAAATACATTTCTTTGTCCAGGTTTCAAAATTTTAGTGAAAAATTTATCTCTTTGTTTGAAAATTGAACTTTTTCGTTGAAGATTTCTTTTTTGTTATTGAAAAATTACTTTGGTAATTGAAAATTGACCCACTTCATTGTTAGCCGAAAATTGTTCTTTTTAAATTAAAAATTTATCTTTTTGTTTAGATTAAATCATTTCCTTAAAAATGTGTTTTTATTGTTGCTGAAAATTAATCTAGTTCTGTTGATAATTTCACTTTTGGGTTGAGAGTTCTTGTATTTTGTTAGAAATTCGTATTTTTTGGTATAAAATTAACCTGCTTAATAGAAAATTCGTCAGTTTGTATTGAAAGTTCAATAATTTATTTAAAAAATCAACTATTTAGTAGAAAATTCGTTCGGTTTTTAATTTTAAATTAAAATTTTAACTATTCTATTTGTGTTTAAAACTTTATCTTTCTTATACTTTAAAAATTCAATAATTCCTGCATTAACTGTGTGCAGCTCATAACCAAATTAATGGTTGTCAATGAGGAAGGGGGGGCTAAAATTGGACAAAACTTTTAACGTAGGATAATACTATCCATCCTTTTAAATCCTCTGAAATTATTATGTTCTTTTCATTTATCGATAATTAACTCTCAACAGTTATAAAGTGTACAATATTCTCCTATCTCATCCCATCAAACCTTTAACATGTCTAAAATATCCTCTCCTTTCAAACGTACAATTTTACATGAAACATATATCTATATGTATTCCGTAGAAATCTATAGAAATAAATTAAAATTTAAGACATTTAAATGAGATGAAAACAAATTAAAAATCCTATTTAACGCCCAATAATCAAGTTAATGTCCAGAATTCCTGAAAATAAACATTAAAAAAAATTCGAGCCGGCAGGAACAGCAACGAAACCGCGATGCTGTCTCCCTGACACCCGAGAATGACGTAACGGTCAAATTGCAAACCCATCACCAACATATTTTTCTTTCCTCTTTTTTATTTTTGTTCAAAAAAAGGAATTCTGCACATTTTCTATAGATATAGAGCATTGACTCCCACCCTCAGAAAAGGGCGGTGACCATCAGGAGAGCGGATGTCACTGAATTCAGAAGAGGAAAAGGACACGTGACGCGTGACAGAGAATGACAAAAAGGGAGGGACATGAAGTGACAAATGCCAGAGGACTGTCGTTTTAGTCAGCGAATCAGAAACCATCTTGTCCTTGAGGTTTGAGAGCGCAAGCGCCTGCGACCACTGGACACGCGGCGACACATCGATCCACCGTTCTACAACCTCAACCTCTATATACGTACCTCCGCCTCAACTCCTTTACCTTCTCCTCATCCTCATCCTCCTTTACCTCCGTCTCCTTTCCTTGATTAAACCGCGTTCGCCTTGCCTCCCCAACCCACCCCTCAGTCAAGGGAGGGGGTGTATGAGTTTAACATAAATGGAAAATGACGCGGACATTATGCCCTATCCAGAATCTCTGAAACTTAAATCAGGCACGGATTTATTGAAGAGTGGTCAACTTTTACCTCAATGCCAGATCTACAATTATCTTTTATGGAAAATCACTGAAAAAGGATTTTTTAATTTATTTCGATAATTTGAAGGTATTTGAAAGGCTTTCGAAGGTTTTATTGTATTGCGAAAGGTATAAAGGAATTTCAAAACAATTTCACAGGTTTCGATGGATATCAAAAGATTCCAAAGAAGGTGAAGTAGGTACACCAAACTCTCGCTTTCAGTCACCCCGTTCTCGGCATTCCTAGAGCTGCTGGCTCCTGCATTTTCCCAGGGGAGTAGGACAGCAAGCCCTCACTGTTTACGTTTCTCTCCTCCCGAAATCAGTCCAAGGCCATTTGAAGGCAATCCCCGACACTTGACAGAAAGCGAGAGTTTGGTGTATTTGAGGGTATTTTAAAACTACAAGGAATTTACAATAAATTTCAATATATTGAAGTATTTTAGAGGATTTTAAAGATTCTATGATATTTTTTAAGATCCCGAAGAATTTTAAAGAGATTTTATCGATTTCAAGGGATATAACAAAATTTCAAAGGATTTGGAATATTTTATGGTATTTAAAAGACACCAAGATTTCTTAATAGATTTCAATAATTTAAAGATATTTTAAAGGATCTCGAAGATTTCATTGCATTTCTAAAAATTCCAAAAAATTTCAGAGTGATTTTACAGGTTTCGATGGATATCAAAAGATTTCAAAGAATTTAAAATGTTTGAGGGTATGTTAAAAAATCCAAGATTTTTCAAACAATTTCAATCATTTGAATGTATTTTAAAGGATTTCGAAGATTTAATTGTATTTCTTAAGATTTCAGGGAATTTCAAAACGATTTTAAAGTTTTCGAGGAATATAAAAAGATTTTAAACAATTTGAAATATTTAAATGCATTTTAAGGTTCCAAGATTTTTCAATCGATTTCAATAAAATAAAGGGATTTTAAAGGATCTAATCACTTTTATGGTATTTTTAAAGATTCCGTGCAATCTTATAAAGACAATAGAAAGATTTTAAGGGATAATCAACAGATTATAGTCAGGGTTATTTTAAGACTCCGAAGCAATTTCAATAGATTTCATTAAATTAAAGGGATTTAAAATGATTTATTCAATTTTAGAATATTTTTGAAGATTCCGTGCACTCCTAAAGACAATAGAAAGATTTTAAGGGATAATCAACAGATTTTAAAGAATTTAAAATAGTAAGGGGTAATTCAAGACTCCGAGGATTTTTAAATATATTTCAATAAATTAGGATTTTAAAGAATTTGACAGACTTTGTGATATTTTTTAAGATTCCAAAGAATTTTAAAGAAATTTTAAAGATTTCAAGGGATATCAAAAAATTTCAAAGGATTTGAAATATTTGATGGTATTTTAAATCCCGAGGAGTCTTTAACAAAATTAAAGTTTTCAAAGCTTTTGAAATATTTGTGGGTATTTTAAAACTCAAACATTTTTCAATATCGATTTCAAATTATTTTCAAGATTTTATAGCATTTTTAAAGATTCCGAGGAATCTTAAAGTGATTTCGAAGATTTCAAGGGATATCAAAAGATTCAAAGAATTAGAAATACTTTAGGGTATTTTAAAACTTTAAGATTTTTCATTCGATTTAAATTATAAGCATTTTGAATGATTTCAAAGATTCTATGTATTTTTAAAGATTCCGAAGAATTTTAAAGAGATTTGAAAATTTTCAAGGGATCTCCAAAGATTTTAAAGATTTCAAGGAATATCAACAAATTTATAAAATGATTTAAAATATTTTATGGTATTTTAAAATACTCCAAGATTTTTCAATAGCTTTCAATAATTTGAAGATATTTTAAAGTATTTCGAAGATTTCATTGCATTTCTAAAGATTTCAAGGAATTTTAAAACGATTTAAAAGATTTCGACGAATATCAAAAGATTTCAAAAAATTTCAAATATTTAATGGTATTTTAAGACTGCAAGATTTTTCAATCGATTTCAATAAATTAAAGGGATTTTAAAGGATTTAATTAATTTTATAATATTTTTGAAGATTTCGAGCAATCATAAAGACAATAGAACGATTTTAAGGGATATCAACAGATTTTAAAGGATGTAAAATAATAGGGGTATTTTAAGACTCCTAGGATTTTTCAATATATATATATATATATAAATTGACGGATTTTAAAGGATATGACAGACTTTGTGATATTTTTAAGATTCCAAAGAATTTTAAAGCGATTTTGAAGATTTCAAGGGATACAAAAAATTCCAAAGGATTTGAAATATTTGATGGTATTTTAAAAGACTTCAAGATTTTTCAATCGATTTCAATAAATTAAAGGGATTTTAACAGTTTAAAAAAATTGTATGGTATTTTTAATGGTTTCGAGGAAATTTTGAAATATTTGAGGTTATTTTAAAACTCAAATATTTTTCAATCGACATCAATATATTCAAGGGATTTCAAAGATTTTATGGAATATTTAAAGATTCCAAGGAATCTTAAAGTGATTCCGAAGATTTTAAGGGATATCAAAAGATTACAAAGAATTTGAAATACTTAGGGTATTTATGAGTAAGATTTTTTTATTCGATTTCAAGTTTAAAGCATTTTGAAAGATTTCAAAGATTTGATGTATTTCTAAAGATTCCAAAGAATTTTAAAGAGATTTGAAAATTTTCCAGGGGTATCAAAAGATTTTAAAGAAATTCAAATAGTTAGGGGTATATCTTAAGACCCCAAGGATTTTTCAACAGATTTCAATAAATCAAAGGATTTTTACAGGATTTCAAATATTCCGAGGAATCTTGAAGAGAATTCAAAGATTTCTAGGGGTGATAAAAGATTTAAAAGAATTCTAAATATTTCAGGGCATTTCAAAACTCCAAGATTTTTCAATCGATTTCAAATTAAAGGAATGTTAAAGGATTTCAAACATTTTGTGGCATTTTGAAAGATTTTGGAGAATTTTAAAAAGATATGAAAGATTTCAAAGGATATCAACAAATTCCAAAGCATTTTAAATATTTGAAGGTGTTTTAAATATCCAATATTTGTCAATTTATATTTCAATAATTTAAAGTTATTTAAAATATTTCAAAATGTCATAGTATTTTTAATGATTCCCAGAAACTTCAAGGAGATTTAATAGACAAAAATTTAATAAAGAAACTAAGATCATAAACATTAGTCATTCCTGAAAGGAAGATAGTACACACGCGACAATTTTTAAAATAATTTTGAAAGTCAGAAATGTTATTCTAAATAAGCCCACGATTTGCGGCACATGCGCAGTTGAAAACATCGACACCCACCGATCGACCCTCAAAAAGAGTTCCTTTAGAGCCTAGGTTCTAAAGGATGCCAACTCTTACTTGCACCGCAACATTACTGAACCCCCCGTTTTCTCTCTAAGGGATCTGATTCTTATAGGTTTGTGATCCATATTTGGGATGGTCTGCATTCCATATTGCTGCAATTTCTGTTGAAGAAATAGAAGACTCCTTTCTCTTACTTGTCTGACTTTACAATTATACTAATAACCCATCATTTCCGATTATGCATATTAGATGATGTATTATGATGGTCATTTAGATGTTGAAGTGGCTTCAGAACAGATAATTTTAGTAGCAATTATAATTAAGGATTAATTTGCCAAAGGTACAAAATTTCTTAAAATGATGGTGAACACTGTAAAAACTAGGACTCGATTTAGGAGTTAATTCGGTATTAAAACAGTTCAAACAACAAGACAATCCCACTTCAGTTTGATCCACCAATTTAATAAAATGAGGTCGATTTGTCCATTGAAATAGACTTGACATGAGAATCATCTGTCAACAAGAAAAATCTGATAAAACAAATTCTAAACTGTCAAGCTCAGAAACAAACGTAACCCCGAAATGACATGGATAGTATGTTAACGTCGTGCGTGCTCAAACTGTTAGCTTATCAACAAATTTAAAAAAAATTCAAATTCAAATTCACTCAATGCTGAAAGTTTCTGTCCTACCTAAAACGTTCCGATCTTTTGATCGAGTCTTTTGATCTATTTTTTGTTTTTCTGCGACTGAAATTTGGAACAATTGAAACAATGCACCCTCTGAATCAATTTAGTTCAGTATCTCGGATCGTTTATCAATATGAAGTTAGCAAACTAAACAAGACAGAAACTGGTACTAAAATAGACTATTTGTGAGATCATATTAGAACACCCAAAAAAAGGATCCCGAATAAAAATGAATGCCTAGTTTTTACTGTGAAGAATGAATCCTACTCAATTGATGAAAACGAAGCTAAAGTTTCCTGATTGTTTTCAGATGCTGATGAGGATATCAGGTCATAATCGCGTCATCTAAAACAGGATGAAATCTTTCAGCAGCGCGGAAACGACCAGTGGTTGCAGCTGGCTGAATCTTATGCTAATCTCACCCCCGCAGGCTAACCCTCCACGCTCATCGTATGAAAAAGTTGCTCGTTACTCGCGCATCCATAAATCTCGCTCCTAAAGCTTAATCTGTTCATCGCCGCTTGTTACCGCGGAAAACTCCGGCGGCAGGTGTAGCACACCCAACGTCCTCCCATCATTTTCATAATTTCGTATTCTTCGACAAATTTGAATTTCGATAGATCCATGCCATAAAAATCTCTTTTAAATATTTAAATATACAAGGAATTATGTGAATACTTATTGGAAGCCGTACTTAAATTACGTCACTGATTATAATCCCTCCCACCCCCTTTTGTAAGGAACCGTAACAAAATAACTTCCACTCGCTCTTACCATAAGACATTTATATAGTTTCCATAAAGAATAAGATCCCTTGTGGAAATTTTAACTTGGCCCCCTCGAGGTTCACATAGGTGTGACACTTGTTTTCCCCTTTATTGCCCTGCAAGAGCATTTTAAAATTTATGAATGTTGGGTTTAATTTAGAGTCATTAGCGATTACCTAAAATTAGCATATTATTATATACAGGACGTCTTTTGATAAAAGTAATAAGTTCAAAATAAAAGAAATTTTATTTTATATTTATTACTTTTGATAAAATACGCTTCTTATATAATAAGTGCAAAAAAGTGTGAAAATCATCAAAACGATATTATAAACTTTTTTATCTCATCGTGAATGATGTTTATTCTCTATGGTAAAAGTCTGTAGAAAATATTTGTCATGAGACTATTATTATTAACATTACAAGGCGAATGTCCTAAAAAAAAGTTTTTGTTGAATAGAAATAATTTTTTGGTTGTTGACTTTTTTAATATTTCGAATTAAAATTTTTTTTCGAAGATCGTAAAATTCACTGATTTTACTTATTGTTATTATTATATATTAATTCAAGCTGAAAAAATTAATCTTGTTAAAAATGATTTATAAAATCGAGGAAAATATTCTAATGTTAATTATAACCAATTTTAGAAAAATATTCGTGGTAAAAGTTGGAAAAAATATTTCCGGTTTTCTTTATTTGACGTTAACTATTTAGGTTTTCTTGTTTTTCTTTTTCTTTTTAGGTAAAAATTTCAATTCTTATTTAATTTGAATGCTTTAGGGCTTATTGTATTCTTTAAAAGATTCCCTATAAATCTCATTGATACATTTTTATTTAAAAAATGTTATTTATGAAAACCTGTTGTTTACAAAAATAACGATTTTATAAGCTCTAAATAAAATACTTTTAATAAAAACGTACCAACGACATTTACAGAGAATCTTTTAAGGTATAAAATAAGCCCTATAACAGTTGCAACTTTTACCTTGAGTGAAAAAAAACATTAAACCCAAAAAAATATTGTTAAATAAACAATAAAAATTATGAAATATTTCTTTCAAAAAGTTCACTTCGAGTTCCTTTCCAAAACTAGTTATAATTAACTATAAAATATTTTCTTTGATTTCATAAATCATTTTTAACGTTTATTTTTTAGCTTAAAATAACTTATTTAGTTTACATATGTTTAATTTAAAAATAAGTATAATGAAAATAATTATGTCGAAAAGTAAATTTTTAAATGACTTCATATTAAAATTAATTAAATTTGTTTAATATACAATTTTAGTTCATTTTTTGAAACTTTAAAATTGAAATATATTGATATATAATTTTTGTATAATAAAATACAAATTCGTAGTTTTAGATTATATTAAATAATGCCCATTATTCACAGTTAATATTAACCATAAAAAATATTTTCCCCTCTCTAAAAACCTTTTCTCGGATTATATCTTCTGCGTTGAAGTGCAAACAACAAACTGCATCACCAGGTTTCAGTTTGATATCATCCCTCAAAATAGCTATTTGCCATTCTTTAAGAATCTTTTCATCATTTGGCACTTTGAAAAATTGAATTTTTCTAGCTTTATACTGCTCCTGATTGCTTTTATATTCCAATTTACAATTAAAACAAACGCACTTCACCATTTTAACCGCACCTGTCAAATATTTTGGAGCATCTGTAAATAGATGCAAATTTTTATATTTGAAAGCACTTCTTTTTAGTTTTCTTTCTCTTAGATGTTAGAAAATGTCGCAAACATCACTTAAAATACGTAAAGATTATTTAACACTGTCATTAAATTACTTTTAAAGTGTTTCTAAACTCAAAATTCGTATTTTGCCATACATTTGTTGCGAGAATAGGCCAACTGCATAGGTGGCGCCGCCACATGGTTTCCGTCAACATATCGGATATTTTCAACTCGGAGTTCCAGGGGGCTGAGAAAAAGAATACGATTAGGTGATCATAACCTCAAAAACTCCACGTGAAGAAAACACCGTATTAAGTCGAATAAATAACAACTCCTTTTTCGAAAAAAATCTTAAATTGTACTTCGTAATTTTCTAAATGTAGAAAATGAATTACAAAATAAATCACAAATAAGCAACGTTGTATTCGTACTTTGATAAAATGTGTGCTGGCGAACGCGAAATGACATCGAAGGAAATCATTGGATCTTGGAACGGAAACGGAACGTAAGAGCCGGAAACGAACAGGTTCGAGAATCTAGTCAGCCAATGAGATGGCTAAGATGACTGCGAAGTTTGGCGCGAAATTACAATTGAAATAAAAATTTCTGCCAATTCATGATTTATAGAACTGAAATCTAATTAATTAAAATATTTTTACATTAAAATTAGCATACTAAAAACAAAATGAAACTTTAAAAAAGAACTGGCGGAATTTTAAAAATGTAAATTGTTCATACATTACATTCATAATTTTTTAAATATTATAAAAAATGTAAAGCCCTAAATTCTTTGATTTATTTTCTATTCCTAAAACCCGGTTCTTATAAAAATTTTAAAAATCATAATATTCCCCAAGCAATGTAAAAAAGATTATGATAAAAAAATTTGTTGAACTTTTTATAACAATTTAGTCTTTATTTTTAGTGTTATTTTTGTGTTAATTGTTTAACTTGTTGATCGGACCAAGAATTTTTTGTAAAAAAAATAAGAGGGGCAAATATTTAGGGCCCAGCTAGGCACTTTCACAGTGGTTTTAATTTTTCTTTGAACAGTTTTTTATTTTTCCTTACCATTAACTTTCAAATACCAGCATTTTAATTTTGTAATATTTCAAGATCGGATCTTTTGTAGCCAGAATCAAACAGTATTTCAGATACAAAATAAGATTGTTCAAATTTACTTATTTATTTTTGACTAAAAAAAATTGTCTATCATAAAAGATGACTTTTTAACAAGATACTTTAATTTTTAAAAGTACAAATAATTTTCGAAAAATCATTAAATTTTTAACATGAAAAGATGAATTCTCAAAATAAATGTAACAGTTGATATTTTAGCGAAAAAAATGAAATTTAATTTTAAACAAATTAATTTTACAACCAAGAAGAGGGACTTTCAACAAATAAAGATTTTTTCAGTCATGAAAAGAAAAACTAAAATATATAACCCAAATTGTTGAATCTTCAAGCCAAAAGACGAATTGGCTATACAAAATTTGAATTTTTAACGAGAAAATATAAATTTTCAGCGATAAAAGAATAATTTTCATCGAAATAGTTAAATTTTCACCAAAGAGATATAACTATATTTAAAAAAGTTTAACAAAATAGTTAATTTTTCACAATGAATTACGAAGATGAATTATCCACTAAAAAAATTAATCTTTAACAAAAAATCTTTGATAAAAAATAAAATTATTTCTACCTAAGTGGTTTAAACGAAATATTGAAAAAGATTAATTTTCAAATAAAAAGTTGCATTTTCATCCAAGAAAAAGCTGAAATATTTACTAAAAAAGATAAATTTTTTAACTTGTAAGCAAATTGTCAAAAAATATATTTAAATTTTCGTCCAAAAAAAAATTAGTTTGACTTTTCAACATTAAAATATAAGTGTTAAACCAGAAGTAAATTTCCTACTAAGATATTAAAATTTTGAACTTGAAAATACGAATTTTTAACACAAAAGTTGACTTTTCAGCCAAAAGGGATAACTTTTTAAAAAAATTGTTGAATTTTCAACCAAAAATTTGCATTTTTATGTAAGAAAGATGGAGCTTCTACTTAATCAGATGGATTTTTAAAATAAAAACACAAGTTTTAAAAAAAAGTTGTAATTTCATCCAGAAAAGATTTCAATTGACTTTTCAACATCAAAATGTAAGTTTTGAAAAAAAGTACATTTGCTACGAAATAGTTTTAAATGTTAAAAATTAAAATTGTTTTAAACAAATCAGTTGAATTTTTAACAAAACAGAATGACTTTTTAACAAAATTGTTGAATTTTCAACCGAACAGTTGCAGTGTACCCAAGAAAGATGACATTTATACTAACCAGATGAGTTTTGAAATCAAAAAGACAAATTTTCAAAGAAAAAGTTAAGTTTTTATCTTAAAAAGTTTTCACTTGACTTTTCAACAATAAAATTTCATTTTTTAAAAAGTTAATTTTTTACGAAATAGTTTAATTTTCTACTGAACATTTGAATTTTCGACCGAAAAGGATGACTTTTTAAAACAATTTTTTTTTAATTTTTCACTAAACAGTTGCGTTTTTATCTAAGAAAGATGAAATTTCTACTAAAATATATGCATTTTTAAATTAAAAATTGAATAAAAAAAACCAGTCGAACTTTCTTCCAAAAAAGATTTTAATTTGTCTTTTCAACATCAAAATATGAATTTTAAACAAAATTAATTTTCTACCATTAAAATAATAATCAAAGACCTAAATATAAATTTTAAACAACAAATAATTTTTATACGAACTGGTTGAGTTTTCCAAAAAAAAAAAAAAAAAAAACAGTTGAATATTTTTCCCCGACCATTAAAAATCAAAGATTATATTCTTAAACTTGTAATATTTTACAAAAATGACGTGCATGAATGAAGAACCCCCCCCCCCGCCCGACCTCAAGGCCGACACATTACCAGCTCCCCCGCGCGAGCGCCCCAGCCCCCCGGGCAGTCGGCCGCACGGCCACGGCTCCGGCCGCCCCCA
>JAAAKG020140602.1:0-12067 GCA_010014905.2 Druon quercuslanigerum
TAACTTAATCATAGCTCTTTTCAAAGCTAACACAGCTTTAGAAACTTGATTTAGAAAGACTTGATCTCCATGTTTTTTATTCACAATTAGGCTAAAAACATATCTATTATTTTTCGAGAAAACTATTACCTCACCAACATTGGGTTTTTCTCTAATTATTTCATCCGGAAACAACAACTTGTGCTCCACTAATTCCTTGTTTGCTTCACAGGAATAATCACCATCTGCAGAGATAAAATGGACAACCTGTCCCTTGCCCATGTATAGCTTATCTTTACTATAATCTATACATGCTTCAGTCACAACTCTTACAGAAATTTCTTCCCGCGGACAACTATCGGTGTCACCAATGTTGGAGTCTGCAACCATTGAATCTTCCCCACCTACCACACAGACACCATCCACACCGGAAATATTAGCTTCGAAACTATCTACATCGTCGACGTGTTCCCGTCCTCGCAAAGGTGACAGATAGCACACCATCCCTTGGTCATTGGTCAGGACATCACGCCGATAACCCCTTAAATATGTGGACCACCAGACGTAGTGCTGGGGAGCACGAGGTTCTTGATAGTCATTCTGAGCACACTCAGCAGCATTTTCATGTTGCATCAGAGTCTGAACCGTCAGAATGTGATTATGATGACGCTTCTGAACATACTCTGCAGCATTTTCATGTTGCATCGGAGTATTCCCTGTCAGAACATCACTGTTCTTTATTTCTATAGCGTTTTACAGGTTGAGGTCATCAAATCTGACAAACACTCTTTCAAACAGTTCTTCGACATAGTTGCCCAAACAGCTAACTCGATCCCCCTCCCCGGCAGAGACAAGACAAACACGCTCTCGACCGGCCGAAATCGGAGCGGACCCTTCCAGCTCAACCAAAGAAGACGACGAATTGCTGCCACCCTTTGGTGGATTTATTGATAATGCATCAGCATTAGTCTAGAAGCATACGCAATGGGTAAATTCTGGCCAATAGGCGCCTGACTCAAAACTCCACCAAGAGCGTAATTTGATGCATCAGTTGTCAGCACAAAAGGTTTCGAGAAATCAGGATATTGTAATAAAGGCTCTGAAAAAATTGTATTTCGACCTTATCCTTTAATAGGTAAGTAAGAGGTTTAGCAATTTTTGCAAAATTAGGAATAAATTTCCTGTAATACCCTACTAGACCTAAAAATTGTTTTATACTCTTTTTCCCTTCAGGAACAGGAAATTTTTTTACAGCCTTAATTTTTTTTGGATCAAGCTTAACACCCTCCCGAGTAATAACATGTCCCAAATATGTTATCTCAGGTTTCAAGAAGAAACATTTTTCAGGTTGCAATGCTAATCCCGCGGATTTTAATCGCCCTAGTAAGGATTTTAATTTTCTCGAATGTTCTTCTAATGACGAAGCATAAACAACAATGTCGTCCATGTAAACAAATAATTCTAGACCTTGTAGGCCGGTTAAAACCTGGTCCATCAGTCTCTGAAATGTAGGCGGGGCATTTTTCAACCCGAACGGCATTCGAAGATACTCATAATGTCCATAGGGGATTGTAAAAGCTGTGATTTCTCGGGATTTTGGATCGATGGGGATTTGATGAATTCCCATTGCAAGATCCATTTACTGCTCTATAATCTATCACCATTCTCCATCTTTTGTTCCCTTGCGGATCAGGTTTCTTAGGAACAATCATTGCAGAAGAATTATATGGTGAAATTGAAGGTTGAACTATTCCTGCTTCTAGTAACTGTTTAGTTTGTTTAAGTATCACATCTCTGTGTACAGAAGGATGACGATATCCTTTTATAAAAACTGATCTACTTTTAACAGTAGGGATTTTATGGGTAATTGCTGTAGTCGACCCTAACTTATCTCCAGGTAGATAAAATTGCGCGGAATAATCCATATGAATAGGAAAAAGACTTGATTTTTCCTCCTCATTTTAATCATTAAGATCAAGAATTTGCAACAATTCAGCAAATCTGGAAGCCAATTTTTTTTGCCCGTCTATACTTTCTAAATTGTCACACGATCTTGCTAGAGGGGGAATAAGTGTATACTCTTCAAGTTCAACAGGTGGTACTGTCAATTCCACGTCCTGTTGAGTTGAATTTATGATGAAAATACTAATTGTACCGTTTTCGTTTCTAACTAAAGATTATCCTGCAAAACTTCCAGGACCATAATCAAGACGTTTTACATAACCCTCCACAACACTAGGCCCTTTTACTGATAATTTTACTAATTGTTTTGTCCTTGCAGGCAATATAATAGTGGAGTGACACGTCAAAGGAAAATCTTCATCACCCAGATGAAGGCTATCATCCACAAAATTAAGAATAGCTCGCTGTTTTCGAAGGAAGGTTATCCCTATCAGTCCATCCTCAGTTATAGAGAAAGATTTTGAAACTACATGGAAGGAAGTATCTATTCCACGGAGAAGCATTTTAACTTCATTCTGCGTTGGAATCATATTGGATCCAATTCCAACTAAATTTAAAATACGTTCGCGATTAATTTTTATGTGTGAATCTAAGGCTGTTTCTTTAATTAGATTTACGCTTGCTCCCGTATCTATTAATAAATCTGCTTTTCCATATGGAAAAAATAATGTTGCAGTTTTACTACCGTGGCGGGCTCTACACCGTTATTCCCCCCGAGTCTGAGAACGACGCGGTTTAAGAGGGTCCGGTTTCTTGAGCTGGCATGCCCTCTGTAGGATGACCCTTTGTCGACTTAAAATTATGATTTTTAAAATCTTTATTTCGCATCCTTTTTTTATCGTGCTTTGCTTTCATATGACATTTACTAATATCATGATTTAATCTAAAGCAGTACGTGCACTTTTTTCTCTCTCTGTCTTGGCTTACATTATATTTTCCCCGCTTAGGACATTCACGTCAAAAATGGCCTATTTCTTTACAATCATAACACTGAATTTTTCTCCTCTTACTTTCATCTTCCCCAGTGCGAGTATACACTATTCTTTTACGCGAATTTGAACCTATTTTAAAATCTGAATTATAATCAGGTTTACTTTTCCTTATTTCCCCTGAATGAGCCCTATCCCAGCTTTTAAACTGAATCTCTTCTTGAGATGCTATTTGTATAGCTTCATCCAAGGTGGCAGGATTTTTACTTTTAATTATCGCAAATATCTCTCGGTCTAACCCCCTCATAAAAGTAGCTATCGCGCTCTCTTTGTCTGCCTCTATTCTCTCAGTTCCCCTTGCCCCCGGTGTTTTTTCCAAAGTTATATTAATTAGTTCATCCAGTATTTGATTCACCCGTGCCCCAAAATCAGTGATACTTTCATTGGGCTTTTTAATTGCCATGGTTAATTCTTGTGATAATTGAGTTATATCTAATTTCGGTAAATAAATTCCCTGAAGTTTTTTCAACATTTCATCAAGAGTGATTCCTGCTCTATTTTGAATATTTTTGCGCGCAGCTACTATAATTCTGGTTTGAATTAACATTGCCAAGTAGGGAATTTCATAATTCATTACAACTTCGAGCCATTTTACAATGTTCCACGAACATGGTGACAGACATGTTTGTACCGTCAAACTCTGGAAACATGTCCCGTGCCAGCCTAGATATATGCAAAATAGCTTGTGCTCTCATTGGTCCCGAAATTGTAGAATTATTTGGTGTAATCCCTTCTCGCCTATCTGAAATAATTTCTAATTGTTTACTGGATTCATAAGGATCTTTTGAAACAGTTCTAGTGCTATTACCCGAATTTGTGTTTCGAAATTGTGTTTTTCCCGAATTTCCCTTTATTAATCGCATTGTCACCTCCTGTTCTATTCATCTCAGTTTCTGTTCCATATAAAGTATTTCTAACCGGAGCTTGGCCCCCCCCCCCCCCCTGACGCTTTGCAAACCAGGTCGCATCGCAAAACGTGGCATTTTGAAAATGTAATCTTACTCGGATAATACAATTTAAAAATTTCTCGCTTTGCTTACAGATTCCTCGTTTACCGTATATATTCTTGATATATCACTGATAATCCAATTCTTGACAGTGTAGACAGCAATCTTCTGTCCTTAAAATCCAGTAGCCTTTTGTATGTCTCCTCGAAGCAAGGTCCCTTAGTTTCGTACTCTTCTTCCGTACTAGGCCAGTTATCCGCCTCAGGTTCCAAATTCCCACGTTGAAATTAGAATTTTAACAAATTCCTGAGGATCCTTTAAGCCTGCGATTGCTGAGGAATTACTGGTGGCTTTATCTAATCGTTTACAATCTTGGTGCATTTGATAACACCCTAGCTACCGGGAGCAAAACCACCCAAAACGCTGGTAGAAGATTGTGGCTTTTCAAAAAGGATATTTATGTTTATTGTCTGCGAGATATTTGTCCTTAAAACTGTTTAATCTGTGACACTTGCACTTCTAATGTTAAAAATGTATATATTGTTGCTCAGTAATCATGTCACATTTAACCGGAAATAGTTGACTTTTATTTATTCACTACTTCAGAATTACTAAAAATAAATAAAAATTACTCCGTTCAATTCTCTGTGTTTATCAGTCACTTTTAAATCTAATTGTTCCCCCAGTGCAGCAGATCCTACCGCTGTAACCAATTTGTTATGTCCCTGGCGCTGTAGTAGAATTGGATCCCGCTGTAACCTGACGCTGATTCGTTGGAAAGTGGAATCGTGGCTGCCGCTGAATGGTTGAAACCATAACTGGGAAAACTATTTAAGTTTGAATAAAATAAAGAACACAGTATTAACTTTTTACATCATAATTATATTTTTTGACACCAGCCGTAGTTCGGTGTAAATCCTCTCTTAGATTTTCACTACATTTACATAATCCATTGGCACATAAGCAAACTATTTGTTATTATAAATTAGTCTTGACAAGTAATTAGTTACTTTAATTCGGCAATGACCGCACGCGTTGTCGCGCTTCGCGTTTACAATTCCGCTACTCTAAGTCCCTGATCAATAAAATTGCTGACGTCATACAGTTTTATGTCCATTTTCTCAATTAGAAAATAGGTCATATGGCTCCACCTACTAAATCTAAGTCGCAAAATGAGTCACCCGATGATTGACATTTGTAAACAGTGATAGTCCAAAGTCCATGATTATTGCGTTTTACTTTTGTCTGGTTAGCGCCGCAATGTCATAAATGATACTAAAAATAATTCTATGAATCATATTTTGTTCTAAAAATAGCGATGACCTAACTTTATTCTGCCCTTATAATATTGCATTAAACCGCAAACTAATTTGAACTCTTCCACCAAATCCGCCATCTTTGGTGATGCGCGGTAGTATTTTAGTTCCCAATTTTTGCACTCTATCACAGCCGGCACGAGCGGCATAACCAAACTGACTTGAACTTTGAATGTCACGTGAGAAACGATAAACACGAGACAGCGTTCATAGACGATTCTTTTAATTGTAAATCTATTTTCATTTTGAAAGTGGCAAAGTGAGATTGCTTAGTTTACATACGCCGGAAGAAGAAAAATTCGACGTAAGTACAACCTTGAATTTTGATAGAAAAATTTTCATTCAGTCCAAATTTGTAGGTTAGAGTCTCCAAATTTTGATACGCATGTATGAATATTGTCATGCTTACCCGCTCATGATTCTCATGATAACTCATGGTTACTATTTAATTGCAACGTACATTTCCTTCCTTTTTCTGTTAAAAAAAGATTTGAAAAGGGCTGGTATTCACTTAGACTTTATAACTTAACACTTACACACGATGAAAATATGTTTTGGAAATTGTAAACGTAGAAAATACACAAAACTACATTCTTTAAATTTTCTTCCAGAAAAAACTTAACAAAGGTTTATAGAAATTAAAAAAATTTTTAAAGAAATTTACAATGTTTCAAAATTATTGAATTACCGATTGTAACATGTCCTTCCTCAACGTTAAAAATTTCTCTTTTGTTGAGGAATTTTAAATATGTAGGTACTTATTCAGGCAATTACTTAAAGGAAGCGATCATCTACGTTTTAACTGATATCCTGAGATTAAGCATGTAAGACGTACCCCGCACGTATCTATAACCTATAGTAACACCATATTTTGGCATACATGTGAATAAAAGATCCTGTAAACGTCATAATTAAAATTCATTTTTTTGGGGATTTACAGAGAGCACAAAAATTAAAAAATACATTTTTTTGTGAACAGATGTTCCTATTTAGATGAAAAAATACTTAAAATAAATCTCAGTAGGATTTTAATAAAAAAAATATTCAGAAAGTTTTGAACAATAATACGGATTTTTTTTATTTATATTACAAATTTTATGGTATTGCCTACTTTAACGTATTTTCTTCTAAAATCAATCAGATTGTCTGTCATGTTTGAATAAATGTTTTAAAATAAACAAAAGAGTCAGCTATATTCGGCCAGAGTTTTCTATCTATTTTTCTTGAAAACTGTTTATAGTTTTCACAACATGCATTCTGTTAATTATATTCAATTTAGCGGTTTTGAAGAAAAACTGTTTCTTTGAATTTCCTTTGCCCCTCCATAATTTTCAACAAAAATACGATTTCACGTTTCATGTTGTCAGAAATTGTATATCGCATAGGCACCAAAGGATGACATTTAATTAGGTCTAGCTCTGAGGCATCGGATAAATACTCATATTTCTCAGCGCTTTTTGCTTATTATCTTTCAGGAATTATGATATTGAAAATAATAAGTCTAAATTTGCGCTCATATCTGACCCAAATTATTGCATAATGTGCTGCCTATGTCACATGAAAATTTTAAAAACATTACGCTTAAAATGGTATTTTGTTTTAAAGATATGGAGACCCATCATAGTCCTACTTCGTTTAATTCGTTCTGAACCTGTCCGATTTTCTTTCCGAATAGGTGTCGCAGTATATATATATTGTATATATATTGTAAAGTACTGGGCCCGCTACGCTTCCTTGGGGGAGGCCTCTTTTAAATTTGTAAGGTCCTAAGTTTTTTTTGTTTACTCTGAAGAATATGTCTCTTTCTACAGTCAAATTTTCGAAAAACTTACAATATTTCCAGGGGAGGCCTAATTTAGCCAGGTCTTCTATTAGAATATTAGGCATTACCCTATCGTAAGCTGCTTTAACGTCTAAGAATAATGCTGCTGTATATGAGTTATTGACAAACGAGGTATGAATCTCAGTGGAGAAAATTGCAAGACAGTCAGCAGTAGACCTGTTTTTACAAAATCCGTATTGGGATGGGGAAGAGTTAAAGAGTTTTCTAGCCACCAGTTTAATCTATTCGTAACTAGTCTCTCCATAAGTTTCAGTAGGCAAGAAGCTAAAGCAATAGAACGGAATTTATGGGAGTTAGGTTTTGGAATAAGAAAAACTAAGAATTTGTTCCATTGGTCAGGAAATGAGCCTTCATCTAAGATTAAATTGTAAATATCTAGTAAGAGATTCAGGATGTTATCTGGTAGATTTCGAATGACTTCGTGATTGATTTTGTCCAATTCTGGAGAGGACTTGTTGTTAGTGCTGGAGATGGCAAGGCGCAACTGTTGGAGGTTGAAAGGTTCGTTTGAAAAATTAGATGGATAAGTTTCAGTAGGCGGTAATTTTGAAAGAGGTAGAGTAGGAGGCAGGTGTGTGGGAAGCAAACTAGATTCTCTAAACGTTTCTATGAATGTTTCCATTTTTGTTGTTTCTTTGTTAGTTGAAAAGTGTATTGAGGAGGAATTTGTCAAGAGTCTGTGTCGAAAAGTCTGCTTTTATAAGGTAAACCAATAATATATTTCTGAATATGAACATGCACACTAGCCCAAGTTTTACCGTTTCACTCAACAAAATTAGAAAATAAGGGATTATGTACGATACTTTATCTAAAATAGGCAGAATAAATGCTCTTTTTATGTAAAATGGCGTTTTAGTGTACCGCGTACGCATGCGCGTGGGGTGACGATAAAGGTCCCAAATTAACTTTTTACTTTAACATAGTTTTAAAATGAATTCTTGTTACTCTTTTCTTTCACTTTAAACTCAATTGTTCCTCCTTGCTGACACTTTATTTGCCACTCATTGCGACAAAACTGACATACAGGGTCACTAAATCATACCGATTTGCATTTTTTTCTACTCCCAAAGTACAACTTCGGTTTCTTGTCTTTATGGCGAAGCAATCTGTTAAATTTTTTTTGAAGCTTTATACAGACACTGCGCCGAACGGCGGCGAATTCTGACGATTGTGAGGTTTGCTACTCGAACGAAGGGCAGGGTATCAATTCACACGAGTCAGGCATCGGCGGCTTTCGGCCTTTGCTTTGTACGATATTGTTCATAACACGCAAATCGAAAGCTCGACCTACGATGCCTCTTGAGCGGGTCAAAAGTTGTGTTTTCAACCTGAGACTAGAAAATGAAAACAAGCGACTGGGAATCACTCATGAGTCAATGAAAGTTTAACTTTTAAGGCGCTTCTCATGAAAAAGTATGTTTCCTTACAATGGATGAAAGGGCGATTGCGACGAGTGTGAAGTTTACAGCTGAGAAAAGCAAGGGCTGTCTTATCGTTCTGTTACATTCCTAGTAATGCATATTATTCTTAATAGCACGTCTATTGAAAGTTCGAGTTAAAGTGCCATCCACTATTCCATCAACATTAGTTGATGTTGAGTCATCAGAATGAAGGGTGCTCGTTCTATTTGATAGCAATTCTGCTGCTTGTTCTCAATATCGTCTTTATGAGCAAACAATCTTTTCCTGCTCTTCTGCAAAACAGATCAGAAATAGATAACACCAGGAGATTTTAAATATTACTATATTTAACAGTTTTGTAGGAGGAGAAGTTACTTTGAAATAAAATAATCTTCAAAATAGTTTATAAGAAATCCAGTAAAATAGTTACATTATTAAATATTGCAAAATTTCAAAGAGAATTTAAGTAGCCTTAATTTAAAATAATATTTTAATCTTTAATTATTTCTTTTAAATAACTTTCCGTTACAGATTAAATTTTCAGTCTTTAAGAAATGCGACATGAAAGAAAAATATTTTCAACTATCATTAACGGCATATGTTTTTCTAAGTAAGATTCTCTATAACTCCATTTTTGCAAAATTTATTACTAAATAAGTCTTACATACATTGAAGTTATAGAAACGAATTGATAATAAGATACTTAGATAATAATCAAACAGCCTATTCTGATGAAAAATTAAGAACAAATACTTGTAGAGAATATTTACAAAATGCAAATGATGAAGTCAATGATAATTGTTTGGTGACAGAAAAATAGGGAACTCCGAATGGTCGGAATAACCAATTTTGAACTAATTGTTAAATATTAAACTTATATTACAAAAAATACGACTTACGTTCTCTGAAATCTTCTATTATAACGTTATGTGTACCCCAGAAACATTTTTGATAAACATATTTAATTCAATATTTTTTTAGCTTATACCTGGGCTGCAACATTGTTGCAATCGGCGAAGAAGATTCGACTTCTTGTATTTGGAATTCGTAATCGTCTTTGTTCGTTTTAAACTTGCATATCCTCAACGCTTTCTGAAATTTAATACGTAATATTATTTTCTGTTGTATGTGTTTCATAAATGTACGTTACATCTGTAAGGCAAAAATTAGTCATTGTTAAACTGTAATTTACATTTTTCAAAATCTTAGAATTTTAGTTATTGCGAACAGTGCTGCTAAATGGGGAAACTGGAATAAGCAGAATCGGAGACCGGCGCTCTGATTGGCCCTGCTAACCGAACTGAATATTATATTTAAAATAAAAAATATATCAATGTCATTCCCTGATTTTTTTTTGTATCTGCTCACCAAAGAAATTTTTATGAATAATTCTTCCAGATATACATCTTTACATGATATTTTTATTTTTCACTGATTTTTAATATGTTAATATTGAGCTTTTATCATTTTTCTAAAAGAATGCCCTTAAAGTTTAATTTTACAAAAAGATAATCTATTTCGAATAATTTTTAATAAATATCATGTAAATATGTTGACATAGATTAATTATTTATAAAAGTGGCTTCAGAAAGAAAAGGAATAAGAAAAACTACCGAATAACATCGGTTTTTTTCATCTCAATTTGAAATTCAGTTCGGATATCAGGACCAATCAGAGCGCAAGACTTTGAGTCTGCCTATTCTGTGCGCCCCAAATGACAACAGCACCGATTAAAAATTGAAAAAATTACAATACTGAACAATTGATGTTGAAACGTTCCATATTGAACATTTAGTATTCGAAAATTTTAAGTATTTGGATGAAAATTTTATAGTCACATTTTGTCGTGGCTTGAGCCGTTTGTCGAAAAATTAATTTTTTTTACATTCTTATCATTTATGATTTAGAAACTATTAGAATTGTCCAAAATCTTACGCCAATTTTTTTCAACGAATCTTAACTTCTTAAGGCCCCGTTATTAGAAAATCCAGGTTTGACGATTGAGTCTGTCTGTCTGTCCGACCGTCCGTCCGTAAACTCGATACGTCTCGAAAAAATGAACGGATCAAATCGAGCTTTGGCACAAGTTTTGTAGGCCCTAAAAGAAAGGAGAGTACGTTAGCCAGCTATTTTGGATAAAAATTGAAAAAGTTAGAGCATTTAAAAAATTTGTTCAACAATTTTTTTAGTTTATTAAATTTTATGCCAGCCTATTCGCAGTATTCAGAAAGCCAACAAATTTTTAATAATGCCCTTTCGAAAAAACGCGTTTTTTTTTGTTTTATTCGTAAAATATAACATTGAAAATAAAAAGTAAACTATTTTTGTCAAAACAACGCAAGAGTCGAAAAAAACTTACTGAAACAAAAATGGCATTTCTAAACACATCTACACATTGTTTAATAATCACTTTTCTATAGAGCGCGTAGTTTTGGTTTTATTACTAAAAATGACATTAAAAAGAAAATAAAAAGTCTGTGAAAAAATACCAAAGATACGAAAAGAAATTGATAGACGAGAGTTGTTTGCAGAAAAAAGATACAAATTTGTTATAATTTATTACATTCTCATCATTCATGATTAAGAAAGTATTAGAATTGGCAGATATTTTACACCAGAAAATTTAAATTATAAACCTAATGACGCAAAATAAGAAAAAAGGTCCTAATGAAGAAGAATAGCTTTAAAAAATATATGAAGGAAAATGTCTAAAGAAAGGACTGCAGTTTTTCATTTTATGTTCAGGTAATAAAGAAAATCAATATTCCTCCTGGCAATGAAAAGATTTAAGAAGATAGAAACATGGATAAAACATATCCATAAAATTTGAAGATATTTTTTGGGATAACAATTTTTCTCTTCATTTTATTCGTATTTTGAATAGTTTGACTGTAAAATAAAATTGTTGATTTGGTATTATTTTTGGTGCAATAAAAATATAAATTATAAATTTTTTACGAAAATTCAAAAAGTTGTTATGATTGTCTTGTACGTGTATCAGAAAGCGACGTTTTTCTTCTCTAAATTTTTTTTTATATCTTGCTTTGTTTGGCTTAAAGTAATCATTATCGTTTCATTTTTATACAACTCGGTAAAATTTCTTTTTATTGAAAAAGTCGCTTTATAATAATAATGTGTTTAGTCACTTTAAAAACTTTTCAATCTCAAACGTGTTTAATTTGCGAGCCTCACTTAATTCTAAATCTATAAATTTTGAAAGGATTTGAAAATTTAGTTGAACTTTGCCAGCTTAAAAGAGTATTAATGTACATATTAAAAATTAAATAATTGCATGTGACGTCGAATTAGTTGCACTTATTTTAAATGCTTGGAATGGCCATCTTAACAAAACATTTTTTTTACATCTGCGATTCACAAAAAATCACAGTCTTGGAAGTTTTATTCATAGTGAATATAAAATGGAGAAATTATATAATTCAATAGCTTATAAGGATATCCCTGGTAAAAATACCCATTAGGAATTATTAAACTCCACTTAGATACCTTGTAAGCGGCAGGTTAGTTACTTCTGTATTTTAATAGGTCGTAATATAAACTTAATAGGTTTCTGATTTCAATGTGCAACGTACTAGGTTATATTAGGTTTTTAATGAGAATCGTAAATTTCCAA
>JAAAKG020140603.1:0-12067 GCA_010014905.2 Druon quercuslanigerum
AAATTTAAAAAAAATTGTATATCAATAAAATTTAATTATTAAATTTTTTCTGACAAAAAATCTTCTCCATTGCTCCACTGGGAATGGGATTACAGAACTTTCGATAACCGGTCTAGTGCGTTTCGGTGGTTACCATCTCTGATGGTAATACAGATTCCTTGTAGAGTTTTTTTTACCAAAAATTTGAACTTATAACCAAAAAAAATATTTGAACAACAAAATATTCGAATTTATAACCAAAATGTGGAATTTTCAATCGAGGAAAATGAATTGTCATTTGATAACCGAATTTCCCGGTATAAACAAGGTATTTCAAGTTCTAACTTTAATCAAAACAAAAACGTATTTTCAAACATATAGTTGAATTTGCAAGCCAAAAGGGCGAATTTTTTAGAAGACATTAGGATTGACAATAAACTTTCCTACAAAAAAATATAAAATTTGATATTTCGATCATAGAAATATTTAAAAAAAAATTGAAGACAGTAGAATTCAACCAAAAAGGATTAACTTTTAACAAAGTACTCACATTTTTTAACAAATATTTGAATTTTTAATTAAATAATTAATTTTCTAAGGATAAAGGAATTTTTTAACCAAAGTGTTCGATTTTCAATCAAGTTGATGATGTTTTAACCCAAAAAGATTTTAATTATAAGTTGAAAACAGTAAAATTCAACAAAAAATTAGTTTCAAACAATTCAAATAGTTGAATTTTCCGGGAAAAACTTTATTTTTCAACAAAAGAAAATAAAGCTTTTCACACAAAAAATTTAATTTTTTAAGCTGTTAGTTAAATTTATGTAGTTAATTTTAGGTCAACAACAGTTTAATTTCAACGAAAGAGACGAATTCAAAAATTAAAATCGATAAATTTTCAGTTAGCAAAATTAATTTTTAAGCCAAAAAACATATTTTCGACAAAATAACTAAACTTTTAACTCAAGAGATGAACCTTAAATGAAAAAGAATTTCGAACGAAATTTGTTCAACTTTCATTAAAAAATGTTTATTCTGAATGAAAAATATAATAGTTCATATTTCAACATAAAAAATTTTTAATTTAAATCAAAAACAGTTTAATTCAAAGAAAAAAAGAGGAATTTTCAGCTAATAAAATTGATTTTTAAACAAAAAGCAACGCATTTTTACAAAAATAATGAAATTTTTAACGTATCAACAAAAATAATAAATTCTTAGAAAAGAATATAATACTTGGCATTTGTGCTCAAAGCAAAAAAAAAGTTTTTACTAAAGAAGCTGAACTTGCAAACCACCTGAAACCAGTTGATTTTTCAACTAAAAAATTAAATTTTCAACAAAAAGTTGAATTTTCAATCTACAAAGATAAATTTCAATTAAATGGCCGAATTTTCATGCCCAGTAGATGAATTTTACAGACGATACTTAAATATTCGATAAAAATGGACGATTTTTAAATATAGAAAGCAGTTAAATTTTTCAAAATAATTGATAAATTTCAAACAAAAAATTTGAATTTTCTACCATATATTTAAATATTCAACGGACTAGTAGAAATTGTAACCAAAATAAATAAATTCTGTACCAAAAATATAATAACAGACTTTTTAATTAAAAATAATTCAGAATTAACAAACAATAGTACGGTACTGGTACACCCGACTCTCAGTTTAGCCACTCGCGGTTTAGTAATTCCTAGAACTGCTGGCCCTGCAGTTTCTCAGCGCGCGGGACGAGAGTCAACTGCAACTCCTGCCTAAAAAACACTAGGAGCGTAGCGGTTCGGACGGAAAAGAGGGGAATGGGGGAGCTGGGCCTTAAATGACAAAATGTACGAATAAAAGAATTTTAAATACCTTTTCAGTCGGGTAGATCACAAGATTAAGGCCTTTCAAAACGGGTGGATCAGACTCAGAATAGCGCATGAAAGTATTGCGAAATCTGATGTATCCCTGACTTGGCCAAGTTTTTGGTGGGGTGACAAAAGATTCGACGAAGCTCTTTCTTCGTTTTTTCTTTGCCATCAGTCCTTTGTCTCTTAAATTAGGTTCTGGAGGCAATTGAGCATATTCCAAAATTCTTTCAACAGACATTAATTGATTTGCAACTTCTGCACTCTGACGCATTCCCCATTGAATCATTCCAGTCATTGACATTACTTGCGTAATTGCTAATCCGACCTTTCCTCCATTTTCGGTTGATGCTGTAAACAAATTTTTATATTTGATTATGGCTTCAGAATAAACATTTCTATTGTGGACATTTTCGTTGACGGTACGAAAAAAGTGACTTTTCCGCACTGCTCAATAACTGAACTATTTCTGTACGCTATAATATATATACAATTTAAGGTTACATTTTCGGTCAAGTGTTTATGATCTTGGATTTTAAAATTTGGGTTTACGACATCAAGTTTTGTAATCTCTGATTTAATGAATCAACATCCAGATCTTATAGCTTAAAATATACGTTGTATTGTCTTAAATCTTTAAAACTTTATCGTGAGAAATCTACGAGATAACGACTAAAGAATATTATATAAATTAATGAAGCACTGTAATATTCCTTAGTTACTTTCTTAAGCGAGTTAAAAAAGATGATGATTGTCCATACTCTTGTCTTGTCAGTGATGGCTATTTTAAATTTTATTGGTGAATATAACAATATAATATATCTGAAATTTTAAGTTTATTTTTTATTTTCAGCTAAACGCAAATCATAATTTGCATACACTTATATTTTAACGTGCATATAAATGTTTGCACATGAGCACATGATCAAAGATAGTGGAAATGGAAGGCACCCTTGCCAGCAGCAAGTTGCTCAAAGGTGTGATAAAATCGTATTGTTAGCGGTCGATTTATTCAATAATCACCTGATGTCGTAACGCAATGAAATCTTTATCACATTATAGGGGGCAATTATCACTTTCGGAAAATTTAGTATTGCCATCCTCCACCTGCTCAAGAACCCCAAGCAGAGATGCCTAAAGGGCGCTATTGCAGTTAACTCAGTTGTATGTTGAGTAACGCGATAAGACAAAAACTAAATGAAAGCTGAAAGCCTTCCGTAAAAAATGATAATTAATTTTACTACAAATTCGTCTGCCCGATTACAAAAATAACTATTCTGATTGAAATTCAATTTAAAAGTTGCCATCATATCACCTTTTGGTCTCAAAGTCATGAATATTGTTGGACATTTATGCTATTTGACACAAAATTAGTGCTATAGGTGGAAAATATATTTTCCTAGTTCAAAAATGCGAACTAGACCAGACTGGACTAAACAGCGCAAATAAACTCCATGACTAAAAACTGTAAACTGAAACCCCATGAAGGCTCTTCTTCGGTAGCCTCCCGTCTGAAATATTGCAGCAGAAGCAAATAAATTACGCAAAGAAATACCTTTTCCGCATATTTCTGTTATCTTGAGCCTTGGCAAAACGAGTTTTTTTGTTTACAGAGGGCTTTCAGCTTTCATTTAGTTTTTGCTTTATCGCGTTACTCAACATGCACACTAGGTTAACTGCAATCACGCCCTTTAGGCATCCCTGCTGGGGGTTCTTGAGCAGGTGAAGTATGGCAATACTACATTTTCCGAAAGCACTAATTGCCCCCTACAATGTGGTAAAAATTTCATTGCGTTACTGGATAACAGGTGATTATTTAATAAAATGAACGCTAAGAATACCCTAAGACGTCTTTTATAACATGCCTTTTGGACATCCTAGGGATGTTCTTAAGACGTCTTTAAGACATTGGACGTCTTAGAGATATTTATTTGGTTGAAAATTGTACTATTTCGTTACAAATTTACTTTGATTTTATTGAGTTTTTTTTTGAAAATTTCATTATTCTATTTCTAGTTGTTAATTTATCTGCTTTAGGTGAAAGTTAAACTATTTGTTGAAAATCCGTATTTGTTAGTAGAAGAGTACTCTCATTTGTCGAAACTTTATATTTATAATTAAAAATTAATCTCTATGGTTCAAAATTTATTTTACTAACTGAAAATGTTAGTATTTTATATTTTGTAAAGAAATTATCTTTCAACTTAAAACTACATGTATTTCGTTAAACATTTTTTTTAGTTGAAGATTCATCATTTTAGTCAATAATTCACTTGAAATATTCCACTTTTTGTGCAATAATGACCTTTTTTGATAAAAATGTAATCTTTCTCGATAAAAAAATGTTTTGTTTTGTAGACAATTTAATATTCTGTTTTTTGTTAAGAATTCATTTCTTTAGTTGGAACAAAATGCGTTTTTTTAAATAGAAAATTCATCTTTGGGTTGAAATTACTTCTATTTGGTAACAGATTTATATATTTGGTTGAAAATTCATCATTGTAATTAAAAATTGTTCTCTTTGAGTTAAAATTCGTTTTTTGGTTAAACAGTAATTTTTTAAACTGAAGGTGTAACTATTTAATTTTTGCTTAAAAATCTATATTTTTAGTTGAAAAGTAATTAATTAAAAATTAATTTCTGTGGCCTAAAACTTAGAGTTAAAATTCGTTTTTTTGGGTGAAAGTTAATTTCTTAAACTAAAGTTGTAACTATTTCAGTTTTGCTTGAAAATCTATATTTTTACTTGAAAATAATTTCTTTGAGGTAAAATTCGTTTTTTTTGTTGAAAATTAATTTTTGTAACTAAAGTTGTAACTATTTCATTTTCACTTGAAAATCTATAGTTTTAGTTGAAAACTAATTTATTTCCCTGAAAACTCGTTTTTTCTGTTTAAAACTTACTTTTTTAACTACAAATTGAATTATTTTATTTTTGGTTTGTAAATTTAGCGTTTTTAGTTAAAAATTAATATACTTATTTGAAAATGTATCTTTTTTGGTAAAATATTAATCTTTTGGGTTTAAACTGAATTATTTTGTGAAGAATTCATTTTTTTGGAAGAAAATAATTTTTTAGAGAGAATTTAATACATTTTAGTTAAAAATTTATTTCATAGGTTTAAAATGTATCCCTTTAATTTGAAAACTCAAGTAAAAAGTGTTTAAAATGTAGTAAGAAACAAAAAATTGTTTGCATTAATATCATTAATCTTCTAGATGTATTTGTTTGTTTAATACCTAGAAGAATTTAAAAATTAAGATATTGTAGCAACCCTAAATAATATGAATAATATGTTTTGAATCACTTTAGCTTCATTTATCATCTAAATTAGGACCTCTTTTTAATTTAAAGTGAAACATTTTCTCGCGAAATTAAAATAATGTGATTGTTATTAATAGAGATATTCTTATAAATGTTCATTAAAATATCAAAGTAAATAAAGCATTATACTGCGCATGTGCGAAACCTGGGTCACTTGACAAGAGAAATAGGGTCTTGAAACTTTTCGTAGCAGGAATTCACGTTTAGTTTCCGTGGGCTCCACGAGAGCGCACTGTTTCGGGAGTTAGTGAGCCCTTTAAAATACATTAAGTGTCGTTCACATAGAGTATATTTTCGAGCAAATGCTCATGCTCGTGAGAATTTACGCGAGCACTTAAACTCTTTAGAACACTAGAAAATTAAGACACGGCATATTTTTCTCTTTAGGAAAGAGGTGTATTTATAATCTCATTTAATCCACCCGAATTGCTATGTTGACTACTATCACATTGGTAATTACAAATCTTCTATCCAATTTGTTGATAAAACTTCCTGGGTTTCTTTGTGACAAGTTATTATTATCTACTTTAAACAAATTAATCATTTCCTTTTTGTTGCAGACCTGAGTTCACAATTTGACTGTTTACCTAACGGTGACCCAATTCCCGTTGTTTCTCGTTCCGGAACTTCTTCTTCTTCCCCTTCTTCTGATAAACATTCTTCAGAAAGAGAGCCTCATCTTCGTGTCAGGTCCAGGCCGCCTCCTGGCAGGAATGATTCTTTAATCGTAGGTGGATTTGATTTCGGACAAATAAGATTTATTCGTCTTATTCCTAAAATCAATCCGCACCGGCAATTTCAAATTCGAAGATACACTTTTCCTCGCGATATGTCACTTAGAGTGCGCGGAATCCATAAAATCCTTGCGCCTATGTCAAGCAAAGAACGAAAAGTATTAACAACATCCACTGGTGACGTCGTTGCAATTTTCGAAACTGATACAATTCTTCGTGGAATATATAATCAAGAAGGAAACCGAGTGGGCGTAAACATGGGAAGCTGCACGGTTTTCTTAATGTCCCCAGAATTAATTCGTGAAACTCCAATTAGCAAACGTCAGCCAATTCTAAAGCATTTTAGAATAATAAACGTAAGCGGCATTTCTCCACACCACTAATTCAGATGAAAAAATTGAAACATAAAATATAATATTTTTCGATCTACATTTTAATGGTTACAACAATTACAAAACATTGAAATGTTCCTCACTTTGTCTTCAAAATAATTTTTAAGAAGTAGTTTTTTGAAAATAATTCGGACTGAAATTTGGACAAAAATATTCTTTCGAATCCCTACAAAATTGGCTTCGAATTATTTTCAAGTTTATACGAATTTTTAAGCTTCGTATTTGCAATTTCGATATCTTGGACTTAAATCTAAATTAATACAATTGTCTGGTATTTATCTCTTATTTGATAATTTACCTCTTATCACATTAATATATCAAATCTATCTGAAGGTGATAATGTGTTTTATCCTTGGCGATTATCTTCAATTCTGTTGGCGAATCTAATAATATATTTTTTAATGTTAACGTAATTTACTTATTTAAAGATTTACACAAATAAAAATGTGTGAGATTCATTCTGTATTTTATCCCAATTGCTATTTTCTTCAAATTTTATTTTTTGTTTTTCCCAAATCACTACGAATATATTCGGAATTTATTCCGAGATAATGCAACACACGCGTTCCATAAAAAATTTATTTGAATTAAAAAATGTTTGAACATAAAGAGAATGCTGAGATTTATGAATATTAAAAAAAAACTTTTTCGAAAGAATTTTGAAAGGTTGCAAAAGCATGAAAAAATGTCTCAAGATTCCCGGAAAAATGTTAAAAGATTTTTTGTTTTAAAAAATTAATTTGAAGAGAACATTTAGAAAGATTTGAAAGCATTTCAAGTGATTTCGTAAAATTTCAAAAAAAATTTAAATTTAAAAAGGAAATTTTAAACAAAATTTAAATTTTTGAAGAATCCGAACAAAGAATTTAGAAGTCTTTTAAACATTTTGAAATTTTTAAAAGAATAAACAAATTTTCTTATGATTCCTAGGCAAATTTTTAATGCTTTTTTTATGAAAAATTAATTTAAAGTGTTTTAAATCATTTCAAATGACTTTGAATTTTGCAGAATAAAATAAATAAGTTTGGGACAAATTCGAGTAAGTTTAAAAAATATTTAGAAGTTTCAGAAAGAGGCAAAAATAGTTTTAAGCTTGGAGAGATTTTAAAAAATACACAGCAAAATCTACATTTTCAAATACTTCGAACAACAAATTTAGAAGTATTTTGAGAACTTTAAAAGGTTTCGAATAAATAAACAAATTTTTTTAAAGATTTCTAATAATATGAAATATTATTTTTTATATATAAAACTTAATTTTGAAAAATTGTTTAATATTTTTTTTACCATTTCAAGGAATTTCCAAAATTTGTCAAAAAAAGTTCTAAAAGATTAAAAGACAATTTTTAAATTTAGCAGAATTTAAACAATTTCTAAGAAAAATTCGAAACAGTTTAGAAGATATTATTAGCAAGTTTTGAAAGATATTAAAACCTAATTTATTATTCGAAAAAATTGATTTTAAGATTTCGAAGAAAAATTTCACAGCTTTTTGGCAATTTTAAAAGGTTTTAAGAAAATAAAAAACATTTCTTAAGATTCGTGTGAAAGTTTCAATACATTTGTTTTGGAACTTAATTTTTAAAGAAAATAAAAACAATTTTAAAATATTTTAAAAGATATATAAAAAAGTCCTAAAATCAGATTAAAAGATATTTAGGAATTTCAGAAGTTTTGAAGAATTTAAAAATATTTTAAAAGTTTCCAAACTAGTTTTTTTTAAGTCTATGGTGATTAGAAGATTAATATATTTCAAGAAAATAAAAATAAAATAGAGGATTCCAATTATTTATGTTAAGGATTCATCACTTAATATACTATAATATTTACATTTTCAGAACTGAAAGACTTTTACACTTTAGAAAAATTAAAAACTTTAGATTCATGGACATATCATTTTTTTAATGCTTGCCTTGTTTAGGAATTAATTATTTATGTAACTAATTAATTATTGAAAGTAGAATTAATTTTCTTCAATATTTTTTGTTCAAAACTCACATGAGACGATATGATTGGTTACAAATGAATGCACGAGAAGCTGGTTTTGAAATATGTTTCAAAAACGAGTGTTACAATCCTTTATTTCGAAGTCTATTAAAATCCTTATAATCCTTTAAAGTCCTAGGAAAACCCTTAAAATACTTTTAAATCACTGTAAACTGTAAATATTGTGAAAATAAATTCAAATATTTCTCTGGTGTTCTCGTAAAATATAAAATTTATATTACAGTGATAGTCTCAGCAAGTAAATATTATGGAATCCCAACTGCTATTTTTCTAAAACTTTTTTTGAGTTTGTCCGAACTAAACACGAATTTAATCTGAATTTATTCCGGGGGAATCCAACATCGATTCCATGTGAAAGATTCACCAACAAAAATTCACCTTGTCAGTTAAACTTAAACCGAATCGAAGATAATTTTTCATTTTTAACATTGCCTGGATAATATTTCGCCTTATAATCGCTCCATTTTTATTTGAAATGTAGCGAGAATTACGACGCCAGCGTTATTTAGCGTCGTTTAATTTCATTAAATTGGAGAAAAATGGCGATTCCCATCTGTCAGTTGCTTTTTGCTTCACAGGACAAAAGTGCCACAAGGGATTCACCATACACCAACATACGATTGTCTACTGTCAGAAAAATGTATTCTTTCGTTTCTTGTTGCAGAATTGACTTCACAGTTCGAATTTTTACCTAATGGCGAACCTATTCCTGGTGTTCCTTATTCCAAATCTTCTCTTTTTCTTGATCTACATTATTTTCCCCAACAATCTATTTCTACTGATAAGTCTTCTCTTCGTGTTAGGTCCCGATCTCCTCATGCCAGATCTACGCCTCCTGCAGAGGTGTAGATCTTCATGCCAGGTTCACACCTTTATGTACCTGGTCCAGACTTTCATGTGCCTGGCATCCTCCTTCTCTCCTATTTGGATACAGACTTGATGAAATGGGACCTCTTCGGTTTGTTCCCAACACCAATCCCCAACAGCGATTTGAAATTCGAAGATACTCTTTTCCTGCTGATAAACCAATTCAAATACGTGGAGGAGGACGTTATAACTTTAGGCCCATGCCAACCGAAGAACGAATTGTTTTAACAACAGCCACTGGTGACCTCGTTGTAATAATGTAAAGTAAGCATAAATCTGGGAAGCGGCACGGTTTTCGAATTGACCTTAAAATTAGTGATACGCCGAGATAGGGTAAAAATTCCACGGTAAACTGATGGTCGGATTCCGGCTTCAACAGTAGCCGGGGTTGGGTCAGGTAATCGAGCCACAAAGCGGTCAAAAAGTGTTACTTCAGGCGAGAAATTGATAACTTTGTTGTGTCTTTTAAGGCTCATCATAAAAAATACGGTGAACTTTAAAAGACGAATCAAGTTAAACAATTCTGGCGACCAAATTGGAGTAAGATTTTAATTAGTAATGATGCAATCTCTTAGCAATTGTTTCATTTTGTAAATTACCTAGTGATTTTAGGGTAGGAAGGAACAAAGGAAAAAATTTATACACAAAATTATTATTTAATAGTTTTTCAAACTGATTACTGAAATGAGGTTGATTTTAATTACGGATCTCGATTTTGTTTGCGAATTTCGAAAAGACGACGCAACGTGAGTGCAATATGCATCCTCGTTCGAAGCTGGAACTTGAAAAATACTGGGTGTCTACACAGGCGCCAGAAGTAGAAGGCGCCATACATGGCAGTAAATTTGAAAGTGTACAGACTAAAAATTGTCTGTGAATGGATTGTTTTACTTTAGCATACCTGGAATGTATTACTTCTAGTAAAATACACCACCTAGATTTTTTAGACACGAAAAAAATTAAGTGTCTAGCAGGCCTAATTTAAAAATATATTTGTGAGACTCTTTTGAAAATGTGGGTGAGCAATTTCACTGAATGGGTATATATGTTACAAAAATATAATTTCATACTCACGGTCGCTACTAATCAGAAAGCTGAACGTGACGAGGGTGGTGAAAATGAATGTGAAGATATCCAAGGAAAATCCAAAAGCAGAACTGGTCACTATAAACATAAACCAAGAAGAAGTGTGCAAGTCCTGAAATTTATCGAATTCTTGTTTAAGAATATCTTGTGCCCCAAAAGCTCTGATTGTCGTGAGTCCATTGAGAGTTGCATTCAGATGAGTAAACACTGGAGATCGAGCTAAAAAAAGGTAATTAATAATAATCAGAACCGAGCAAAATTAGATCCGAGGAGATCTTTTTCCTTCGCCATGGACATTGTTCATAAAAAATCTAGACGAAATGGCGTCTCTGCTTGCTCTGTCTTTACACCTCTTTTCATCATAAAATATTCGTCGAATGCCATCGCAATAAAAAAGTTAAATAGATATGACGCTATAACGAATTCAGGTTAGGTATGGTGCATTCGATAAATAAAACTCGGGACGAATATTCGGCTTATTCGGTTCGATTCGGCCGAGTTTATTTTATGATTTGAAGGGAAATTACAAGTTTCTCAGGGTGCAAGAAGTATAATTATGAAAAATAAAGTCAAAAGGTAAATCGGTTATAAACATACCTGAAAAATCAATCATAAGCACATCAGAACTAGAGAAAGTAAAAGAAAATTTAATACTCATGAAAACTGATTGCTAAATATAATCAATCATACTAGAATAACTCTTGTTTAACCTATGCAAATCAGTCTTTAAATTAATAGATAAACTCTTTTGTTTTTTAATTTAAAGAATTTAATAAATTCTCTCCTTCTCTCATTACTTGTACAATGCAAAATTACAACATTATCCCAATGAAAACCATGATTTTGCAAACGAACATCACTTTTATGTAACTCTATCCTAGTATTAAGAAGTATGCCATTTTTTCCCACGCAACTCATCTCACAAGTCTGCAGGCAAAACATTGCTTTGTCTGCTTTCGATTTCCTTTAATACTCTTGTTCTTCTAATTTTTGGTAAAATTAAGAAAACTATTGGATTTATGCTAAAAAATGTTATTCCTAGTTATTCTATCCAACCGAATCTTCCGCTTATCGACGTCAATCCTTAGCAAAGCGCGCGCTAATTGACGTACATCCCTGACTTAGTACCGGTAGAGTGCAGTAGGTGGCTGACTGTAAAAGTCAGACACAAGTGAAATCATTTGCACCTTCAATAACTGGAGGGTCAGCGAACGCCTTTGCAGAGTTCGAACTTCGATCAGTAAGTCGTAAAGCTAGAGAATTTTGTTGTTAGGTATATAAACCCTTGCTGTTTTAATATTATTTTGCGGGAGTTTGAAATTCGAAATATATTATTATTTTCGAAACGGATAAGAATATTACATTTTTAAGTGGATTCAAATGGATAGAAATTAAAGCGATACATCTTTGATTGTTTGTAGTATCGTATACAAGGATTGTCCCTAAAGTATCCGACTTACGTTCATGTCTTCGCGAGGAGAGACTCAAGCGACCTTTGGATGGTACAAACGTCACCAGCAACTCCTAACCTTCTCGACAGTAGCCCGAGATACCGATAAAACGACTTAGTTCCCGCGCAGCGTGTATTTGTTTACATCAACTTTTTTACATTCGTCGCAATTCCCGAAACTGCTCACAGACCAACAAAAAAACCTTCAATTAGAAATCGCTCAGAGCAATCTGGAAATGATCAATAATTATGAAAACTTTCTTAAAAAGGTTTATTTACTAGTGGTGAAACATATGTTTATGGTTATGATCCTGAAACAAAACAACTATCTTCGCAATGGAAGCTTCCATCCGAGCCTCGGCCGAAAAAGCC